>WSUD01000443.1:0-15697 GCA_019633495.1 Tulasnella sp. 427 | reverse complement strand
GACCCCCGCTGCTCTCTCCACCATGATCAAGGCGAACGGAGTCTCGGGCAAGCTCACCGGCATCCCCTCCGGCACGGCCAACCTTCTCCTTCAACGTGGAAACTGAAGAAGGTCATCGCAACGGACGTCAATAGGTTAAACTCGCCAGCTTCGGAACCTGTCTTCTGATCCTATCTACAATGAATGTCACTTGTCATGATACCTCTCGAAGCGTGTGATACTACATCCTCTGTCTAGGTGTCCGTCATAGTCCTCTAGAGCTTGGCCTTCAGCTGCTCCCCATCACCCTCCCATAATGAGAAGATCAGCCCTCGGTCCGGTCCGATAGAGCCCTTGAGCGTCTTCTTATACGTGTCGAGAATCTTCTTCTTCCCTTTGGAGGGCTCCAGCTTCACCCACTCCGTTCCCTCCTTCATGATCCAACCCCATCCTTCCTTCCTCAACTCGGCAATGTCCTTCACGGAGGTAGTTCCCCGGACCACAGCGAACCATTCCGGCATGAAGAACATTTCGAGCTTCGACTCGGGATCCTTTTCCGCAGTCTCCTTGATGCTGGACGTGGTATCGTTGACGTGGGACATGCCAAGCGTGACGCCGAAGGACATCGAGGGACCGAGGCGTGAGATGATTTCGGAATTGAGTTTGGGATTTCCAGCGACGTCGACGTAGCAGTACGGGCCGGCAGTTACGTCAACTTCTGATAAGGCGCTGTAGAGGTGGACCTCGTCGTACAGCCCCAGGCTCTCCACAAAGTCTTTGTTTCCCGACGAAGTCAGTCCAATGACCTTGATATCTAGTCCCGGTGTCTTTTGAAGCCTCTTCTTAATAGCGAGCGCAAGGCAGAAACCCGTCTTGGATGACGCTGACGATATCAGAACTCGCGCTGCGTTTCGATAGTGCGAGGAATAGAGCCAGTCTTCCGCCCAGAAGCTGGTCCAGAACAGCGGACTGTACAGCACGGACGCTTCTTCCTCTTCTTCATTGTATAACGGATCGGCTTTGCACCTGGTAATTTGGTTGTAGGGACGGCGGTCGGCAGGGAGGTGAGGTCGCAGAGCATAAAAGTTGAAACTGTTGATGTCCTTTTCGTCGACCCGTATCATCATATACTTTGCGGAGGGGAAATATCCACTGCAAAAGTGCCAATCGGTCAGCGAGGTGTAAGGCGCCGATACACCAAATGCGTAACTCACAATACCCGTTCACCGACTTCAATCTTCTCGGTCTTCGATTCCACTACAGTCCCGAACCCCCATACCGGTATCACACCATGGGATTTTGGAGAAACACTCCATGAGGTTGGTGCAGGATGGAAATCAAAATACCTTGAATGAACAGGTCAAACTAACAAGTTTTCATTGGGATGGTTACCAAATGGACGCACCTAAAATGTGCGTCTTCTCCAAGGATCCCATAGGTTATATTGTTTGCGCTCCAACCAAATTTATCGACCTGAATGTAGGGAGACAGTAGTTAGATCAAACCTGCGGTTATTCTCCTCCCGAAGCAATGCCGAATCGCCTCACCCTGATCAAGACGTGCTGAGCTGGCACAGATTCGATGACACTATCCACCACTACAGCCTTTCCGAGTTTCTTCGAGCCCCCTCTTGGTACGCACAGAGTCGAGTTGTAGTAAGGCATATGAGGCATATGATATGGCGGTGAAAAGCGGTTGGGGGGTGAGGAGCAGGCGAGGAACAAAACGAACACGAGGAAATCGGCGGCAAACAAAGGATTGCCGGCAACCGGAGATTGGCAACTCCCGGCCATCATAGGGTCCCGTCGCCAGGACCACATATACATCAGTTTAATCATACTAGCTAGAGATCGACGATCAAAATATCATGGTGGCGATAGGAAGCTAAGGTCTAAGAGCGTGAGCTCCAATAGTTTCCGGCTGCGTCAATATAGCACTTTGCACTTCTTTCCCAAGAGTCGAGTCGAGGCGAGATGGGGTTTAATCATTTCGTGAAGCCGGCATGCGCCTCTGTGCGATCTCACCGGTGAGCTGAAAAACGAACGAGTAAGTTGTTGATTCCTCCCTTTATTAGTGGAAGAAGCCTTTCACCATTTGAACAACATCCTTCATCGAAGGCCGCATTGGTGCTGCTGCCCAGCACTTCCTTAAAATGTCCCATAGAGGGTCAGATGGAGGAAGCTTTGGATGAGCTGAGGGATCTGGTATGGATCCAGCGGAAATTGCGAGGAAAGCTTTCGAGGGTTTGAGCTTGTAAAATGGAGGTTTTCCGCTAAGAACCTGGAGATAGACTCATTCTTGAGCATCCTTTTACAAAAGGCAATCGCAGGATGAGCCCCGTACCTCTACTACAACGCACGCAAAGGCATAGACATCACTCGAGAGGTTTTGCAAACCATCACGGAGAAGCTCTGGAGACTGATAACCTTTGGATCCCTGTCCTACGAAAGACGTTTGATGGAGGGGGTCTATCTCCTCTAGCACCTGGGAAAGACCGAAATCGCATAGCTTAGGACAGTTGTTGTCATCTATGAGAATATTTGACGGCTTGATGTCGCCGTGAGATATAGGGGGAGATTGTTCGTGTAAGTACTGAAGCCCTTTCCCGACTAAAACAAGCTGGACGAAAGTGAAGAGTTAGGTTGTGTTCCTCAGACAAAACATCTTTGTAGCTCACCAACTCTAATTTTTCCACAGTTGTCAGTAAAGGATTTGCCTCTAAGTAGTCGCGCAAGGTTCCTTTGCTGCACCATGGCGATATTAAGCATGGCTGCTCCCCTGAACGGAATCCATACAGCTCCAGGATGTACGGAGAGTGCAGTCGGCGCCAAACCAGGGCTTCACGGTCCACTCTCTGTTGAATGGCGAACTGACTTAAATATACTTCGAGAGCTTAAAATACATCTGTTGCTTACCTTGTTCATTCGCACAACTTTGTCTTGTGTAGTGGGACTGGTTTGCATGGCAGTTGGGCGAAGGTACTTGAGGGCCACCTGAGCAGTCACGCCATTTGGCCTGATCCATCTCCCTTTCACGACATCCGAAAAACCGCCGCGACAGGTTATCTCCTCCTCAGGATCTGTTTCATGTATCAGCTCTCCGGGAAGCTCGGTAATCATACCCTGCTCCGCGTCTTCAGGATCATCTGACGGCCCTTCTTGGATCACATTGACGACCTCCTGGGAAAGCTACAAATGCCGTTTGAAGTTAAGGCTGTGTAATTATAATAGCTTTTTATGGCCTCACCCGTGGAGATGAGGTTGTGGAGTGGACATCTTCCTTGATTTGGCGGCCGAGCTGCGGATCGGCGTTTGTGTTAGTTTCAGCGTCTCAGAACCGCCACAGGTTCGTACCATACTAGCAACCTCTTGAATAGAAGGCCGTTCATCTGCTTCAAACGACCAACACAAATTCATGCACTTCCATAGAGGATCTGTATCGGCTAAAGCCGGGTGATCAACTGGAATGGGAATGGCTCCTCCAGCAACGGCCAAAAAAAGTCTTCCCCGACTGAGAATACGGTGGTGGGGGGGGTAGCCCGCTTGACACCTAGGTAGAAATAGTGAGTTCGCCGCACGATTACTACGTAGCGACAGGCCCGACTTACCGCTAAGGTAACCCCTCCAAAAGCGTAAACATCCATCGGGAGACTTGCTCGGGATCCACTATCCCAGCTGAGAGCCTCAGGAGCCGAATAACCGTTTAGGTTGCCCCACCCTCCGCTGGTCGTTAATTCACTAGGGTTCTCCTCGACTACTTTGGACATTTCAAAATCACTGATCACGGCTTCCCTGGCCTCATTGATGAGGACATTAGAAGGACAGATGTTGCCATGAGCAATGGGAGGGGTAAGAGTATGAAGGTGTTGCAATCCAAGCGAAGCGTTATGAAGCTATGGGAGAGACTTAAGTTAGGGGGGCCTGAATCTGTCGATAAAAAGGTCAAACTTTACCAGTACTATCTTGTCCATGCGTTGAATTTCCGGATGACTATTCAAGTATGCGCTTATGTTCCCGTTACTGCACCAGGGGAGGACGATACATGGCTCTTGTCCAAGACGATACCCAAGGAAAGATAAAATGTATCTATGAGAGACCTTTCTCCATTCTTTAGATTGTCGAAGAAGTCGCTGCAGGATCAAGCGTGCATCAGTACTTGTGAAATCGAAATCGAGTCGAGACACTTACCACCCTGAGCCGTTCCTCAAGAATATCATCCTTGCCTATCGCGAATGCGCGAAGTACCTTGATAGCAACTGGGTGCTCGGAATTCGGCGCGGTAGACGGGCACCAGCTACCCTGGAAGACGTCCACGAACGGGCCGAGGCTGCAGATTATCCCTTTAATGAGCTTGCCATCTAGCTCTAGACCAAGGGAGTCATGAACGTCAGCATCTGTCACGCGGTTCAGGGCCGGGTCTGGCTCGGAGGCGACGGAGCTTGAGGGCTGATCAACACGGTGCTCCTCGGTTTCCCCTTCCACCTCTTTCGGATCCTCTGGGCCCTCAATGGGCGCTACAGTCGATGGATCAATAGGAACAGCTACTGACGCCGAAGCTGAGGATTTTTTGTCATCAGCAGGGCTCAATGACTGATCCTGCAGACCCCGGTCCAAGTCTTTCTTCGGACTATCTGCACCATGCTTCTCCCCCGTAGCCGGAATCGGTAGTTCTTCTGCTGACTTTTTACGGCCTAGAGCTTGTGTTGGCTCGTCCGCGACGTGGTTTTCCTGACTCATCGACGGTTTGCCATGCGTGACGCTTGCATCCAAATTGTCCTTTCCGTTTCGTCCGCTTGTTCTCGATCTGTTATGTCCTTCTCCTCGACGCCTTGAGCGGCAGAAGCCACAGAACATGATGATGCAAGAATTCTGGGTGATGGTAGATCGGAAGAACAACAGTTGTGGTTGCGCAACGCATGGCGATACGTTGTGTACCGTTCTCACGCCATTCGGATTGGGGCAACTCACGGGTCCTTTGACCCCGCCATTCTTACCTCCACTTCGCTCGTATAGAATCTCCTCAACCTCAATCTTACTCTACCGCGAGCTTCCTGTCGAGTAGGCAGGGAAAAACTTGTATTAAAAGTGGTCGAGCGCTGGGGTGCGAGGCCCAGCGGGAAGTAAAGTTGAGGTCTATTATTATGTACCAGAGGAAACGTAAACGTATCCGGATCCGTCTCGGGTCCTTTCCGATTAACTGGACATTCGCACTCAATCCAGAATTTAATCTAGTCGGTGTATCAGCTCCATTTTTACTCCCTTTATGACGCGCCAGATACGGACGAGGAAGCCGCTGAAGTTGTCGACGTGACGGCGCGCAACAAACCATATCCTCGCGTTTCTTTTTCCATCCGCCGCGTATGACCCTATAGCAATATATCACTCTCAACGCGCGTATCAGCAGATTAAGAGATACACGGAAGCTAAGCTCGACTTCTGGAAGCTCGAGTCGAGCACAGACCAAGCCGTTAGTGCCAGGTCGACCTCCGCGGCCTTCGCGACCGCTCGCGTGGTGCACCCGACGGATCAAAAGTAAAAACAGCTGAGACGCGCGGTCAGTCTCCGTTCAATGTTAATTAAGTTTACTGACATCTGCTCAGCCCAATTGACCTGGTGTGAGACGTGGACCTGTGTTTTCAATTACCTTTCACAGGACGGGCACGTAGTCGACAACTTGAAATCACTCGAGTTTATTTAACACATAAGTAATGAAGAATCTAAAACGCATTGTATTCACCTAATGGTTCGAAGAGAGTACAAAAAGGAACAGAATACAGCACTAGCTAACACGCTCTCAGCCATCCTTGTGGATGTTACCAAAACCTGCCCCGTGGAGGCGGCGTGTTGTCAGGTTTCATCTACTACTATGACTAGAAGTGGGCTCACGAGGAAGCCGAAGAAGAAGTGTGGAAAGAAGTAAGGAAAATAATAGGAAATTTGAAGGGAAAGACTAGGGGAAGAGAGGTACTCCGATATATGGAGGTACGCGCGAACGATTAAGCGGAAACGAGGGGTGAGTTCTTAAGAGTGTCGGTCTTTGGCCGACGCTTCGCAAGTCGGTTGCTGCTAAGCGAACCTTCGCTAAAGCCTACAGTCGGCAGAAGCGAGGGGTTACATAGCCATAAAGGCTCAAGCCGATGGAGGGAGAGAAGGAAATACTGCAAAGGTTGAGAGACCGGAAGAGAAAGTCCCCGATGGCGAGCAAACCAGCCTGTATGACCAGACGCTTAGTTAGGGAAAGAGCTAAGAGGGATAAAACAAAAGAAATTACCTGTCGATTTAAGGCTGGCCCCTAATGCAAAGACGGGCGTGGTGCCGGGCTCTCCGATGGCGGTTAAGAACATATATAAGAATAAAGTCATATCTTCAGGAGAATGTATGTGTCGAGCTGGCGTAGTCGATCTTCAAGTCTTCAAAAAAAGGGGTTGGTGTCATGCCTTGGGGGGCAGTTTAAATCGAAAGGGCTGGCGGTCGCTTCACGCTTCGACAGCGACCAAAGCGGACCCTACGCGACAGCCTGTAAGTCAGCTAGGGAGCGACGAAGACCGAAGAGAGGGGAGTACTCACCTCGTAAATGAAAGGCCGCAGGCTGGACGAGCAGAATGGAGGACGAGAGCGCACGGAGAGGGGTCCAGAGCTTACCTCTCAGGTCAATGAAATACACAGAAATGATGGTAAGCGCAAGTGCTTCAAGGGTGAGGGAGAATGCGCGTTGATGGAGGCGAGGGCGAGATGCGGTGGAGTGTTGTGCTGATGCAGTCAGTCCTTCATGCGCTTGCGCAGTGAAGGGCGGTGTTGGCACATAGGATGGCGCCTCGAAGTAAATAGCGAATGGGTCGCTTCTGGCCCATCACCAAAGCCAATGGAGAGGGAGGAGAGAACTTGTTAGCAGTGACGGGAAGATCTAGACGCCACAGGTAGCAAAACCAGCCCTGATCGATCACAACGTTGGTCAAGCAAAGGACGACGATAGACAAAGAAAACACCGCCTACTCGTCATTTGAGTACCGGTCCCCGGTATATCGACGGGCCCAGGGCCGGTCAGTTGTGAAACAGTGATATTGGGACGCAGTCCAAAACGAGATGCTGGCAAGGAGGTTCTGACGCCGACGTTGGCACCTATGGAAGAATAAGAAGTTCGGCGGTGAGGACGACTGCAAATGATGAGTAATACTTACTTGGTCAGGATGGGGACCGGCCGACGGCCAGTACGCGCTTCAGCCGGTCCCCAAAATGAGAGGAGAGGGATGAATTATGAAGGATGAGGGGCATAATAAATAACTCATGACATTCAATGACAACCAAACCAGCCTCTTGAACCAAAGGCTTAGTTTGAAAATGAATTGCGAGAGGAGAAAGAAAGGAGCTCACCTTTCCATTGAAGGCTGGCTCCCAAAACAGACGGGCGCATGCCGGTCTCTCAGTGGGTCGCGAATGTGAGTATAAATAACTATAAATTAAAGTCTTCATCATGGGTGTTGAAGTGACGTGATCAGTGGTTGTGTTCATGTCGAGCTTTTGGGGAGTGGATGAATGATGGGAAATGATGCTCAAGGGCTCATGTACGGTTCGAGTCAAGCGCAGAGACAGAGTGGGTGACAGGCATGATGGGGTTGGTGATGTTGCCAATGTCGGTGCTCATGCGGATGATTTCATGGTCGAGACGCAGATATACCGGTGGTCAGTGGGGAGGGGAGAGAAAACGTCTCGTGGGGGGAAGGGATGACATGTCGCTCCAGAATGGATGGGAGGCGACGACGGAGACGATCTCAAAACTCAAGGGTGTGACGACCTCGACGCAGAGAAAGAGCGGAAAGGAAAGAGGGAGAATATGAGAGTTGGAGAGAGGAGAGGAGAGGAGAGGGGGAAGGGGGGAAGAGAGCGGTGAGGAAAGCGTGAAGGGGGGAACCGTCCAGGTTTAAATAACTAGAATGCCCTCTCACGATCGTTTGCGTGAAACCCCCTTTCCCCCTCATTTTTACACGAATAGTGTGCGCTGGGCACGTGTTGGGGTGCCCGGGGGCGAGGGCAAAAAAAGAGCAGGCATAACGACTGTTGCGGGTTGTTTTCCGCCCCAAACATCAACCTTCACCACATTGTTTTCCATTTGCCTCGTCCCATCCGAGCCATCGTAGATACTAGATTAATCAGACGTCTGCCAATACCTATGTCGAGCATCGTTGAGATAGTTGGGGATTCTCGTTTGCTGCGATGGGAGGGAAGGGGCAAGGCATCAGGGGAAAGATGTTTCAGATGGGCGGCGACCGGGATTCTTCCCCACGTTTGTTTCCAGCTCCGACTGCCCGCCTAAAACTGGCAATTCGTCTCGGAATCGTTCAATCAGTGAGCCACCAGGTGGTCCCTCGCGACAATGATGGCTCCCATAAAGATGGCGTCTCCAAAATGCAAAGGCGATTGGAAGTCTCAGACGTCCCAGACGGAGGCGAGTCAGACTCTCCAGGACAGCAACACTTTCCCGAGTCGGGAGGGATCATGACTCTTCGAGGGAAGAACGACGCGTACACTGGACCCGTGTTCAGGATAACCCGTCATCACGGGCCCAACACGCACCCTTCACACGTCACTTCATTGGTAAACTTGCAGTCATTTCCGAAATGAGATTCCGTAGGTATCCAATCATCGCCGCAAGGGCTCAATATCGATGGGGGCATGAGCCTCAAAAACCGCGCCTCCTGGCCCCACGCCGCTCAAAGAAGCAGGAAGCCACGTCAAGACGGGAACAATCATATTACATAACGACGTGTCGGACCGGGGCAGAGCGATTCTTAGCTCCAAAGCCAGCTCCGTACGCAAGCGAATCTGCGGAGTGGGCAGTGAACACGACTCTCAGCTTTGAGCCCAGCAAGGAACCCGACAAGAGAATGGAGTGTGCGTGGTTAAGGAAGTCTTTGAAAGCTTTCTTGAGGTGAGCATTTAGGTTCGAGAAGCCGGGATTCCGATCCCCCGGTCAACTCCCCCCTCCAGCCCGAACGAGCTTCTGTGAAGAGATTGTGCAGAAATGAATACCTCAAGATAAATTCCAGCGTGGATGAGCGTGTAACAGTCTCTTTCGGGGCTCCGAGGGATCCTCCGGAAAAGTTGGCAGGAGCAAGGCCCAAAGCCACCCAAGCGATTTGGGCTATTGGTGTGCAAGCGCCGTCTGATAGAGCATCGGATCCGACCGCCGTCGAAAGAAGGCTGCGGTTGACCTTCAGGAAAGGAAAGGCGCCACGATTGATACAGCAGCTCTGCTAAGCCCTTTAAACCACTGGATAAACAACAGCGAGTCGAAAAGCACACTGTTAAGAATGTCTTGCTTTGGTGAGGTCGGTGAGCAAGCGAGCTCGTTGTGATACAGTGGAATCCCGCTTCCGCCAAGGCTAAAAGAGCTCCTTGAACGAGACGTCCAAAGACACGTTCTGCAAAGCTACTAGTACCAAAATGATATCCTTGGCAAGATCCAGCGGGTGTTGCTAAGTGAGCTAGCTGCTCCCGTGCGAGACTTGGACCGCGCGTGACGACGACGGGATCTGAGTGAAACTGATCGTGACACGTACCACCAGCAACTGCCCATCCACAACAGCTCAGCAGATGCGTTAGCGTCTGAGACATGCGATGCACGTCAAATAGCAAAGATATGTCGTCTAGAACGCTTCAGGAAGTCACTTGGGAAGTGACCATTCACTCCCGCTCCTGCGGGACATCTGGAGCCGAATGGCCCGTCGCGTTGACAGTCGGCAGCCATTATTATCAAGCCTGCCGAAACCGAGGTTGACGTCCCATCTTCTATTTTGGTCTTAAGAGGCAACAACAGGAGAAGCGTGGCTTCAGCTTGCATCCCTTATTCATAACCTCTTGTAGACGGTTGAGTGTTGTGGGACTACCACCAGGACCGAATCCCCAGGACCCGCTGGCCGGTATACGACGGTACTGTAGGGACGCAGTAGCTACTTGTGATCACCAAGCCTATTGCTTCGATAAAGTCCTGGAGCCGACCTTTGTCTTGAGCGTTGATTGCGTTTTGATCCTGGAGCGCCGATCGTTCGGTCGGTTCGCCTTGTACTAGCAGAGAGGGATAGCGGATCTGCAGATTCGAAGGGTCATTTTCTCATTGAAACTTAATTGAACCCACGCACTTCACGAAGAGGGTTGCTATGATCGAGTTCTCAGGGAACCTGCCTCGAGGGGAGTTTCAATAAGACGAGAGGAACCGACCAAGATTAGTACCCGCTGATATCACGTAGACTCACCAGCGATCGGCAGCCTCTTGGAGATGTGGCAATTGCTGAAGAGTGACGGCACTACCGTCATGCTGGGTGATGGAAGCCATTACCGGCCAATTCCTTTTGTGGGTGCGGGTGCGGAGTGCGCTCGTACCTTCCAAGGGGATTCAGTGAACTGCAACAACTGGAACAGCTGCGCTCCACCCCCACTCCACCACCTGCGAGACACGTCAGTCTCTCGGGAATGCGACGATTGATGAAGATCATCCGCGATATTCACTCTGGTGCCTTCGTGAAACCATTTGAGTCCATTAGCTATCGCGGCTGCGCGGGTGCGTTTGAACCTGAGAGCCGAACGTCCGCTAGATACGACGGAATCAGCAGCCATTGATATAGCCTACGCTTGTAGAGAGGGTCAGTTTGTTTTCGCCATATAACGAGTGCATTTACTCATGAAGCTTGCGTACAGGACTGTTTTGACTCTGTTTCAATCTCAACGACCCGCCTTTCTTCGAGGGGTTTAGTAATTGGGACGCACCCCCACCAGCCGATGGCCTTTGGACTTGTCTATGTAGATCCGTCGCTCAGACTTTCATTATAATCTAAGAGCTTTATTCCTACCATCTTGGGTGGTCCGTGAGGCAATCCGGTCCACATGCACTCGCAGGTGCAGGGTAAGCAACGTGGATAGTCGGATGTTCGGTAGGGAAGACGAACGGCCTGATGGTCCTCTGTTTAACTTAGACCGTACGTACAGTGCTTGACAGACCACACAAGATGCCAGGAAAGGATTTCTTTTCGGAAAGCGTTGCATGGGTAGACTGAGACCCATGGGCATGCGGCGCAAGGTCGCTTTTGTCCTTCCGCGCACCAAGCTCTCAGAGGGAGATACTCACCCTGCGTTGTACCCTATGTATTGGATGAGTTGTTGTTCGAGTCAAGTCTGAAATATAGGTAATGGGCCTACGTAGTAAGGGAAGAGTGAGCGAGAACGAGAGTGCAGCGCAGTTGCAGGGACCTGAGATGCCGGAAGGCACGGCTTGGTTTCCCACATATCTTTCGCACTGCACTCAGACCCTTGAGTCCCTACGTATAGCTGATTGTCTGAGATTCACAGGCCGGTAGGATTGTAAGCCTACTGGGCTTTTGACTTTGCATGAGCAAACAGATTTGGCTGCCTTGGGTCCGGGACTCATGCCTCGATCGATACAAAACCTGACCGAGAGCCGACTCCCCTATGCTAACGTCAAGGCAGGAGCACACGAGAAACCAGACATTACGCAACTCAACATTAGATGGTAGGCTAAGCATACTCGCAAGGGAATAAGACTCATAGATGGTCTTGGGCTATGCTCTGCTTCATAGATCTCGAACGTACAAACTGAGCTTCCAGAAGGAGACAATATCCCAAGTAGAGTAACGCTAGTGACATAAAGGCAACAAAGTCCACTAGAGTGACCAGTAGCTTTCGAGTCTATCGTTTGGCTATTTTCCGTTTCTTGGGAGTAGACGAGCCCTGGGCCTGACTTGAGGCGGCCGGCACAGCGCGCTGCTGTTGTTGCGGAGAAGCTGCGGCACCGGATCCTTGGGATAAGCCAGAGAATCTAATGTAAATAGCGAGTATGAGCGTCAAGTAGCAGGACTAGAGTTTGGAATCTGACCCTTGGGAAAGCTGAGCAGGCATCGCCATCATCTTACTCTGCGTGGCAAGGAACTCCTCTCTTTCCTTGGGATCCATGTTTGCCTAAAATCAAGGATTCAGACGGTGTTCGAAGAAATATGACGGAGGAAGGTCACCCACAAGCACTTTTGGCATCAAGAACATCATCACCACCGACCCAAGCATGACGAGCATTATGGGATTGCTCCGGAAGAGGTCGATGGGATTGAAGTCCTTTTTCGGCTCGACGTATACTTTAGCGCTTTTCGGCTTCAGTATGATTGGGTATGGAAGTTGAGGTAGTGACGTTGTAGGGTAATGAGGTGATCCCAAGGGAAGGGGGTAAACGCGGATATGGAAGTTGGGGTCGGACATAGTTGAAGGAGGAGGAGCCAAAGGCCCAGGAGTCACCGACGGTGCAGCACTTGTGATTCCAGTTGCAGTTTGAGAAGCTCCTGCTTTCTCTTCAGGCTTCTCCTTAGGGATGACGTCCACTCGGTACTAATATATAGCTCCCGGCCGTCAATTCTAACACGCATTCCTAGTCAAACAAGTCACCAACCTGGTCGAAGACGTGATCTCGAGCGAGGACATTGAGAACGTATGACCCAGGCTCCACATTCTTCCTGCGGTGATCCATGAGTTCATTATGCCTTCGTGCTGTCAGCAGATGAGCTCTCACAGAACGAAACGACCGTCGCGCCAAACATGGGCAGAATATGTTCCCCAGTCGAGAGTTACTTGCGTTGGTTTCAGTGCTTTGATGTCTAAATAGAGTCCGGTTCAACGGTAAGAGTTGTGCTTGATGTAGGCATTGACCTGTCGGTGCTGACCTTTGCACACGTTATTGAATTCGATGGACCCATGAACGTCGACGGCGGACACCACTGCAGTTAGCAAGCTACGTCCCGTCAGTTAAAATCGCATCGGTTTATTGCCCAGACTTGGCAGAACGTACAAAACAAGGAGAGTTGCAAGCCCGAGCATGGCAGGCTGGTCAGGATTTGGATACGAGGCAGGAAATTCCCAGCAAACAAATGCAAGCCGACAGGGAATCAGTTCTCCTAGTTGCGCTCTCATGCACTCATTCATGACAATTCCGGCTATCGAGCAAGTATCTTTTCGTTACATCCCTAAACTCATGCAGCTCAAGCGGATCTGCGTTTCAAATCGACGCTGTTATTGCTGTGCAGCCCTTCTCAAATTCTTCTACACGAACAGAGCGGACATTGTTCCCCTGGAGCCTTGGACGACACCGGCCTGTACAAGGGACCTTGGAAAAGTGTGCATGTTAGTCCTCTTGAGATGGCATTTTAAACACCGTCTTATTTAATACGCACAAGATTATTGGAAACCTAATTTCCCATCGGTCGACAAGGGAGGGACAATGAAAATGATTGCAACGAGCTGGTTCAACCATCCTACTTTTGATACATCAAGCCACGCGCCTGTTAGATCTTGCGAATCTAGAAGTAGAACGAAACAACTGTTTGAAACGCGATTCGTTGACAATCGTGTCAATCATTGAGGTACAATCGAGAGGACATATCTAAGAACGTAGCAAAACCAAAACGAAACGAAACGAAAAAAAGGGAAATCGAGCGTTGCATTGGGGAGGTGGGGATAGCATGACCAAAGTGGGAAGCGTAAAACAGTCCGAGTCCGATGTGACAAAAGTGGAAAGACAGAAGGGGTAATAGGATATCTGATTAAGGGGGATAATGAGAGAGCGGGGTAAGGAACAATGAGCGGCGGCGAGGAGTGGGATGAAGAAATAGACAGTGACGGGAAACAGAGCAAAAGGAGGAGAGAGGAAAAGGACGAAGCCCGAAGATACGTGAATAACGTTACACGTCGATGTGGTACGGAAGGTAAGGAAAAAAAAGAAAAACATTCCTAAAGGTTAAAAAAACGTTCCAATCCGAAGGAAAGCATGTTCGTGAGATGGCAAGAGTCCATAGAAAGGAAAGCAAAGCGAAAAAGGAAAAGAAAAGGAAGACCGATACCTTTTGAGCGGATCAATACCGCGAACTAGGAGACGAGGAGGGTATGTCGAAGGAAACCTGTCCTTGTCCTTGTGCCTCGTGGAGTCTAGTTCGGTGCAGGCTTCATCGCGCTGCCGGGCGACGAAAACATATTCCACGTATCCAAGCTCCTCGAGCTGAACCTCTTCTCGTTCCTCGCAGCGGGCATCGTAGGCGGGAGCTGAGCCTCTCCACCTACCTCCATCGACCCCTCCCTCTCCCTCGCGGTGGACTTCCTCCTCGGAGGCGGGGGTATCGACTGCCTCTTCTGCCACTCTGCGACCTTGCCACTCGCACCCGCACCTCCCCAGCTCCGCCTCGGCACACCTTCCTCCTCCACACCCGCTTGCTGCTGCTGCTGCTGCTGCCCCTCGTTCGAAGACCTCCTCTGCTCCTTCTCCTTGCGCTCCATCACCGCCCGCTCGATCCTCCGGCTGTTCTCCCACCTCGCTTTCGCATCGTCCAACTTGGCCTGCTCGGCCTCGCGCTCCGTGATGGGCCGCTGCAGCGCTCTCATCCGCTGGCGGTGCCGCTCGTCGAGCTCTCCCGCGGTGACGACCCTCGGCGGGGGCGTAATGGGGGACGCGGGGGACGAGGGCCCGTTGTTCGAGGTCTTGCGTTTCGGTGGGTTCGGGACGACGATGACGTTGGCCGAGGACGTACCCGAGGCTTGCCGCATGTGTTGCTGATTCCCTGCTTCCTCCGCTCTCGGAGACCTCACACCCGAACCCTGGGGGTACCTCTGCTCCTTGGGGAACGCAACCGGGTGCCTTCCACCTCCTTCCAACCTCGGACTCGCCGCCCTCCCAGTCGTACCAGCAGGACCCGACCCCATCCCCAACCCCGAGCCCGTCCAAACCTCCCCGCTCTCCACAGCAGCCTCCCTCGCCATCCTCCTCTCAAGCGCCTCCTGCACCGCCGGACTCACCGGTACGACGTAATCCGGCGCCGTAGTGGTCGTGGTCGGGATCGGCGCGGTGACGCCGGCCGGAGGGGTGAACAACGACCGATCGCGGGTGTACTGGTCCCAATGCATCTTGGCGGGGTCTTCGGGCACCTTGAGCGTCTTGCTGAGGTTCAGCGGATCCTCGTCCGTCGAGCTCGAGTTGAAGCGGACGTACGACCCGTCCGAGCGCGTCCGGTTGCGTGGGTTGGGCTTAGCGGCTCTGGGAGGACGGGTCGGCGAAGCAACAGCAGCAGCCGCTTCGACCGCATGAGCCTCCGCGATGGCCGTATCCACAGGCATCGACGCCGTCGACAACGGGCGGGAGTTCGTCCTTGAGCGATGGTGGCCCGAACTCGACCCGTCCGCACCGGTCCCGAGCAAGCCCGTGTACACCGTCTGCGTAGGCGACGGAGGAGCGTGAGCCCCACCACCGGCGGGGTTCTCCCTCAACGCTTCGATGTTCTGCTTCACCCTCCTGATTTCATCCAAGAGCTTCAACTTCTCCCTGATCTCGGGGTCCTTCTCCGCCAACGCCGCGTCAGCCGCGTCGTCCTCGTTCTGCACGACTCCCGAAGAGAGGTCCGCAGCCGTGGCTTTGCTCCCAAAGTCGAGCGTTGGCACGAACGCCGGTGGTGCTGCTTTCAAGTCCGGGGTGGACAAACCCGTCTCCAGATCGACTGAAAGGAGCTTGCCGTCCGACGTCCTCCTCCCAGCCAAAGTCTCCGAATCCCTCCCGTTGCCGTGCTCCTTCTCCCACAGCAGCCTATCCCGCTCGACGACCGTGAACCGCTGAGCGGCCTTCTCCTCCCTCTCCCGCTCCCTCTGCGCCTCCGCCTGTGTGATCTCCCTCAACTTCTGCATAAACA
>WSUD01000442.1:0-15712 GCA_019633495.1 Tulasnella sp. 427 | reverse complement strand
ACTTATCGTCCCAGATTTTGGAAGTTGTAATAAGACGAAGACGAGCACCGCTCCGATCGCTGCGCCTACAAACATATGTCGGATTATTACGCACCACCGGAGTCAAAGGAACAGCTAAGGCGAGGAAGAATTACGTACCTGATTGCAAAGCGCCGCTCAGGATGTAATTGTACCTCAGCCACCATCGGGAATGCCGAGTACGCAACCAATACTCTGACAGGCAGGAAAATTCGTCCAATCGTTCAGTTCTCTTATCATTACAACAAGAAAATACGATGCACTTACGACTGATAAACGATACCAAGAACCAACTCGAGTAATTCAACCCCGTCCCCGGAGGGATATCGTTGCAGAGGAGGAAGAGGACGAACGAAACTGGCCGAAACCTCATCCCCCACGCCGATTTTCTCCACGCCCAAAGCATGACAGGTATGGCCGCTCCAACAACCAGACCAGTAATCTCGATCGACTGCAAGAAACCCTGTCGGAACAGCAACTTTGGACCAATGACTCCCCTAAAGTCCTCCAACGGTTAGACACACAAGGCGTTCAAATATTTCCCCGGCTTGCCCAAAACTAAAGCAAACATCTCACCAAAGTATAGACGCCGTGTAACCCACCTCAGTAGCTGGACAGGTTAAGAAGCCTTTCTGATCCGGGTCGCATAGGTCCGGAACGGTGTTGAAGATCCATTGTTGAAGCCCGACTTGCGCTGCGCTGACCACGACGGCAGCCACTACTTGCACTAAACAGAGCCGATGTGACGTAAATAGAGCGAATAGGGCGACTCCCAGACTGAGGTATAGACAGACACGCTCACGTACCGATAAAGGTGCTCCGCGATGGGATCTTCAAATAGTGTCCTAATTTCAGGCTCTCGACGAAGCCCACGCCCGACAAATACCATTGAACGCATAGGGTTTTGAAAGTCTGAATTAACGACGTGATGTTGCAATTCGTTCAATGCAGCTCGATCGACGCAATATAGACCACTCACCATCAAAGCAAGAGGTCTGCCTCGCCAAATACTCCCGGCGACGAGCTCGAAGGTAAGGTTCATTGTTGGGACTTTGCCCGAGTAGGAATATATGTACAGAGTGGGTATCGTGTACACAACTGAAAGCGCAATGGCCAAGAACAATCCCCAGACGGGAGTGTCGACATCGCCGATCTAGTAACATGAGCGTAGTGAAGGGTTAGACAACAAAACTTGCCGAATCGAAGCATCGGTCTAGCACGTACTTTAATTGCAGTGATAGCAAGGCTTAAAGAGACGAGCAGCACTCCAGCACTCCACGCTCCCGGAACCTCCGGATAGCTCTTCATAAGCCGAGCATGGACATCTTCGTCTTCGACAATTTTGGATCGCGCCACGTTCAGTATCTCTTTCCCGTAATCCAGAATGGTTGCAACGATGACGGTGGTGGTGAAAATAAAAGCGATGAAGTATGTCATGATGAAGCTGATAGGGATGTACACGGGCGAGTACTCCTCATAAGCGGTCAAGTTAAGGGTTCTGTCTGGGTTTAAGACACGGTCGAGATCGTATGCCTGGGCGAACCGATCGTAGGCCGCCCAACCCATAATAGGTAGATGCCCGGTATTCCAAGTCTAGACACGCAGTATCAGCAGGTACGTTAACGCGAATAGACAGAAATAAACCTCTCACTGACGTCGGTGTAATACAGTATTGGGAGAAGGATCCAATAAAATGTCACGAACCCTGCAAATACATGGACGCTGACGGTCCAAGGGATCACCATTGGAGAGCCTCCGATCAACGCTATCTGAAACCAATCAAACGATAGTATACTCATGCCAAGCCCAGTTGCTGCGCCAAACAGCTGATTGACAACAACGGCGTCTGAAGGGCATGTCAGAATGTGTCCCCGCAGATGACTGGCTCCGCTGGCGACGTACTTGGCCGAATCCAGCAGACAAACGAAAAGTAGGAAAGCGCGGTGAAAAGGAATCCTGATCAAAATGCGCCAAAATCAGCACAGAAAGAGCTAAAATATTGCTCGCCGGGCACGTACCAGGAAGAAAGTGATAGAACGCATACAATATCGTCACGATTGTAAAGAAACGGAGTCGTGTCAAGTCATGACTTCCTTTATCCGCATCTCCCGCGTGAAACGCATTCAGAACAGCAGCCACAGCTAAGTTTGAAGGCCTAGCGTGTGCGATGAGTTTAGTTGTCAGAAACTGTTACCGTACAAGAATATGCCTACCAGAGCTTCGAACTTGGATACACGAACAGCTTTCGTGCGAACCAGCCAAATGAGACCGGAAGGACTAATATAGTAGTGTAAAGGCAAAAAGAAAAGCTTTCGAAAATGAGAGCTGGTTAGACAACAGTCGCAGTATACAAGACGTTTCAACCTCACCCAGGTCCCAATAACAGATTGTAATGCTTCCTCGCAGTGAGAACCATATGCAAGCCATAGGGAGTGTTAATGCAATTGCTCGCCATCATGCAAATTAGACCATGTTCTTTGATATTGAAAGGTCCGGGGTTGAGACAGATCGAACGATCTCCTACGAGAGGTATCCAGCTGGGGATGAACCACAGACGGATGGGCATGATTCGCTCGAGCACCTTGCCTGTCACAAATGATACCACCCTATTATCAAGGAATATAATTATATCAGACCCGGAATGGATAGCGAGACGCTGGAGCTTACACTAGGATCGCGTTTGATAGCCAGATCGACGGGTATCGAAGGCTGAGGAAAAGATTCATGCAGCCCCCCATAACACTGAAAGTGAGCCCAACGGACCACATTCTAAGCGTCATGACAGGCATATCGGGGTCATCGGTATTGGAGACACAAGCTCGAACAATAGGGTAGGGGGAGTCGTCTTCGATGTGTTCTTCGACCTCCCCTATAGCCCTTGGTATGAACGCCTCTGGATCTTGAGATTCGGGAACTTGGGCTTCGATCTCTCTACGACAGTCCGTTAGCATCTCCCAGTCGTACGTTTCGGTGAGTTGGATGCGACTTACTTCATCGGTATCGTATCAGACGATGACGCAGCTTTTGTGGCGGTGGTTAGGACGCCATTATAGACATTCGCGAGCGGCGGTTCTCGGTCAATACGACGCTGGGATCGAGGGTTGGAGTCGGGGAAGCGTCGGATAGTACCGGAATCTAAAGGTACTAAATCAACACTTTGACTAGCTGCGGTGGACCGGGCCCACGGGAGCCGAGCGTGCGCTGGAAGTGGAAGCGGCAAATTTTGACCCTCATGAGGCGTAATCGGTGGTTCCGAATGAGGCGTCGCGAGGCTCATAGGTGTAGCCCAACGCGCCGAGCCCAGGTCCCCAGAGACGCCGTCATACCGGCTGGATGCTCGATCTCCGGTGCGAGGAGGAGCCGAGAACGCAAAACCATTGAAACGAATGCTCGTGTCTCCGGCCCCATCCGGAGGATTTCTCTGAGAATCTTCCTCCCGCGTAACTGCAGATGAAGGAGATGCGTTTGAGGGTCTGTACACCATGAGGAAAGAATGAGGTCCGTGGGACGAATCTCCGAACATGTTGAAGTGGAGAATCGCTGTTAATATAGTGTAGCCGGGAATCCCGGGCAGTGGCTCAAGAGTACTTTCGGAAGGATGCCATTTACACAGCAACAATTCTGCTTCTCGCCCTTTATGTCACATAGGCTACTATATCAATGCGGGAGACCTACTGAAGAGAAGAAAGGCGAGCATAGCCATACGAGTGGGGATTGTTCATTTTCTACTTGAAACCCAGTTTCTCATAGGTGAGAAACACGGCTTTTCCCGGAGAATAGCATGTCAATGTCACGGACGTGTTTTTGGAAACGTGACATGATCCCTTCTTGTGTGGCCAAGCCTTCGTCCTCTCCAGTCCCTGCTGCCAAAGCAAACCAGAACAAACAAGTCGCATCCCCGCCGAAAATGTGATGAACACGCCAAGCAACTTTCACGTTAGCCGCTCCCACCACATCGACCCGGAGACATTTAACGATAGAGGAGATTGATTGCAAAACGCAAGCCCGATTGAAAGCCTCTCGTCTCGCTTTCCATCCGTGTCTTATGGTATCAAGTCATCCTGTTGAAAGAATTCGGCCTACTTGCATACATTTGATCACGGCCTTAGAGAGGTCTCGTGTTGAAGTGCCCGGTGCTAACAGTTCAGAGTAAAGTGGCTAAAATTGAAACTTGGTTCCCCCGAGACACGGAAGACGACTGTTGTATCCGGAAACAATCCAAGAAAAGGAAAAGAAACCGAATCAAAGAGCTGTGGTATGTAAGGTTTAGAACCCCATGTCCGGATCCGTAGGTAGATAGGGCACCCCTGAAGCGTCAGCAGCTATTTCGAAGGTAATTCCAACCCCGTCAGATATCCCTCATCCTGTCTATGTTTTCACTCACTATTCATCCACACTGTGTTCCCCCACCAGTTCAAGCTCACTGTTCCGGACTTGGGAAGCTGCAGCAGCACGAATACCAGCACCGCGCCAGTCGCCGCGCCTACAACATTTGTCGGAATATTAAATATGGAGAGCAAAGAAGTAACTGGGATTTGTAGAGTCTTTCTTACCTGCCCCCAAAGCCCCGCTCAGGATGTAGTTGTACCTCAGCCACCACCCGGTATGACGAGTGCGCACCCAGTACTCTGACATGCAGAATCCATTCGATTCTTCGATCAGAATCGCAGTTTTCTTCATATCATGAAAGAAGCACTCACGGGTAATGAATGCTACCAGGAACCAGCTCGAGTAGTTTAACCCGGTCCCTGGAGGGAGGTCGTTGCACATGAGGAAGAGGACGATCGAAAACGGTGGAAATCTCATTCCCCAAGCCGACTTTCTCCATGCCCAAACTACGAAAGGTATGACTGATCCAGCAACAAGTCCGTATATCTCGATCGACTGCAAGAAACCCCGTCGGAATAGTAGCTTTGGACCTATGGCTCCCCTAAAGTACAATTAGACACACAATGCATTCGAATATATCACCGCCTCGGAAAGAAAAACAAGGAGCTCACCAGAGTATAGATGCCGTGTAAAATACCCCAGTGGTTGGACAAATCAAGAAGCCTTTTTGATCCGCCTCGCATAGGTCCTGAACGGTGTTGAAGATCCATTCTTGAAGCCCGACCTGCGTGGCGCTGACTACGATAGCGGCTACGATTTGCACTAAACGGAGTGAATATAATGTGAATAGAGCGAATAGGGGGCTACCTCGACTGCGGCATAGACAGACACGCTTACATACCGGTAAAGGTGCTTCGTGGTGGGATCTTCAAATAGTGTCCTAGTTTCAGGTTCTCAATAAAGGATACGCCCAAAAGAAGCCATTGAACGGAGATTATTTTGAAAGTCTGGATAGAAAATGGATAAAATCACACGAATTTAGTTCGATGGAGCTGGAAGCTCGTCAACATTCGACCGATGCAATCGAAACCACTCACCATCAAAGCAAGAGGTCTGCCCCGCCAAATACTCCCGGCAACGAGCTCAAAGGTAAGGTTCATTGTAGGTGCCTTGCCGGAGTAGGAATATATGTACAAGGCGGGTATCGAGTACACAAAAGATATTGCCATGGCCAAGAACAACGCCCAGACGGGAGTATCGAGATCGGCGATCTGTTAATATCAACGCAGTTGAGAGCAAGCGGATCAGACCTTGCACAAATTAAAGCACTTCTTCATCACGTACTTTGATCGCAGTGATAGCAAGGCCTAAAGATACGAGCAACACTCCGGCGCTCCACGCTCCCGGAATTTCCGGATATCTCTTCATAAGCCGAGCATGAATATCATCGTTTTCGACACTTTTTGACTGCGCCACCCCCAGGACTTCTTTTCCATAATCAAGAGCAGTCGCAACGACAAGGGTGGTGGTGAAAATGAACGCGACGAGATACGTCATAACGAACCCGATAGGGATGTATACGGGATACTCCTCGTAAGCGGTTACGTTAAGGGTCTTGTCTGGGTTTAAGACACGATTGAGATCGTATGGTTGAGCGAACCGATCATAGGCCGACAAACCCATAATGGGCAAATGTCCAGTATTCCAAGTCTAAGCACGGAATATCAGCAAGGACGTCTGCCCTGATACGCCAAAAAAGAACCTCTACTGACGTCGGTGTAGTAAAGTATTGGAAGGAGGATCCAGTAAAATGTCACGAACCCTGCAAATATATGGGCGCTGACGGTCCAAGGAATAATCATCGGGGAGCCGATCAACGCTATCTGAAACCAGTCGAACGATAGGAGGCTCATGCCAAGACCAGTCGCTGCGCCAAAAAGCTGATTGACAACAACGTTATCTGAGGGATATGTCAGAATATGTCCTCGCTGATTACCAGTTCAACCGGAAGCGTACTTGGTCGAATCCAGCAAACGAAGGAAAAGTAGGAAAGCGCAGTGAAAAGGAAGCCTAATTGGGTAAAATCAGCACAAGAAGAGCTACAATATCGCTCGCCGGGCACATACCAGGAAGAAAGTGATAGAATGCATACAATATCATCACGATTGTAAAGAAACGGAGTCGTGTCAAATCATGATTGCCTTTCTTCGCATCTCCCGCGTGAAAGGCATTCAGAACGGCAGATAAAGCCAAGTTTGTGGGCCTTATGTGCGTCGTGAGTTTATTGGTCGAAGAGCATGACCATACATGATATGCGCACCAGAGCTTTGAACTTGGGTACACAAACAGCTTTCGTGTGATCCAACCAAACGAGATGGGGAGAACCAATGCACTTGTGTAAAGACAAAAAGAGAAGCTTCAAGAATGAGAGGTGGTTGGGTCAGTTTCGTAATAAATAAGGTGTTTGTCAATCTCACCTAGGCCCTAGTGACAGATTGTAATACTTCCTTGCAGTGAGAACCAGATTCAAGCCGTATGGAGTGCTGATGAGATCTCCCGTCATCATGCAAATGAGACCGTGTTCTTTGATGTTAAAAGGTCCAGGGTTGAGACAGAATGAACGGTCTCCTATGAGAGGTATCCAGCTAGGGATGATCCACAGACGGATGGGCATGATTCTCTCTAGGATCTTGCCTATCACAAATGCCACCACTCTAGTGCCAAGAAATACAATTATATAGGGCACGGAATGGATAGCGAGACGGTAGAGCTTACACCAGGATTGCGTTGGTTAGGTAAATCGACGGGTATCGAAGGTTGAGGAAAAGATTGATGCAACCCCCCAAAATATTCAAAGTAAGCCCAACGGCCCACATCCTAAGCGTCATAATAGGCATATCGGGGTCATCAGTGTTGGAGACGCAAGCTCGAACGATTGGGTACGGGGAATCGTCCTCGACGTGTTCTTCGATCTCCGCCATGGCCCTTGGCATGAGCGTCTCTGGATCTTGAGAGCCGGGACCTTGGGGTTCTATCTCTCTACAACAGTCCATTAGCATCTCCTGCTTATATGCCTTACTGTATTGATACTACTTACTTCATCGGTATCGTACCAGACGACGACCCAGCTTCCGTGGCGGTGGCCGGAACACCATGGAAGACGGTCGCGGAGGGCGGTTCTTGGTCAAGACGACGAGGATTAGAGTCCGGGAAGCGTTGGCCAGTGCTGATATCTAAAATCACTGAATCAATACTTTGACTAGCTGCCGTGGACCGAGTCCATGGAAGCTGAGCGTGCGCTGGAAGTGGAAGAGGCAACGTCTGGCCCTCATGAGGCGTAATCGGTGGTTCTGAATGAGGCGTCGCGAGGCTCATGGGTGTAACCCAACGTGCCGAGCTCAGCTCTCTGGGTACTCCGTCATTCCGGCTGGTGGTTCGATCTCCGGTCCGTGGAGGAGCCGAAAACGCGAACACATCAAACCGAATGCTCGTACCTCCGGGAGAATCTGGAGGGTTTCTGTGGAGATCCTCATCTCTCGTCATTGTAGATGATGGAGATGGGTTTGAGGACGTGTGCATCATGATTGATGATTGAAGTCCGTGGGAGTACTCTCTCCAGAAGACTCGCTTTTAATATACTGTCGTCGGGAATCCCGGGCAGGGACCCAAGAATCTTCTCGGAAGCATGTCATTTACACAACAATAGTTCTGCCGTCTCAATATCGAAGACCCCCTGGTGGTAAACCGAAGAGTCGAGCGTCGTTGCGTAGCACAGGAGGACAGTAGTCATTTTCTGCTGGAACATAACTCCGATATGTGGGACATGCGGCCTTTTTGGAGAACACGCTTCATGTCATGCACGTCACAGACGTGTTCGAAGCGTGATATGGCAGAAAAAAAGAATTATGGCCGCCGCTGGCAGTCTTATAGGAGTAGAGACGCATAAAAAATGATATCGAAGCTTCTTAATTTGCGAGAAGACTAACATACATAGCATTAATTGCCCATCTTAGCTCGATTAACTGACATACGATATCAAAGCTAGAATCCACTATTAGGATCAGTCGAAAGATAAGGTACACCCATTCCATCAGCGGCTGTGTGCAGAGAAATCCAGTTAAGTCAGAAAACCAACCAAAGCACAGTGTAATCACGGGATACGCTTCAGGTTCGACTTACTTTTCATCCAAACTGTGTTTCCCCACCAGTTTAACGTCATAGTGCCTGACTTCGGAAGTTGCAGTAACAGGAAGACGAGCACTGCACCAATTGCCGTGCCTGTAAATGAGTGAATCGGATTGAGTGTACGCTGCCGCCGTGAGAGGCAGAGCCCAATCCCACTCACCCGACTGAAGAGCCACGCTCAAAACGTAATTATATCTCAGCCACCACCTGAAGCATCGAGTGCGGACCAAGTACTCTGACATAAATAGTGAAGGTCGATGTGAGTAGACCATTTCATCATCGCTCGATCATAGCTCGAAGGTATGGTATAGTGCTCACGGAAGATGAAAGACACCAGAAACCAACTGGAATAGTTAATTCCTGTCCCGGGAGGTATATCGTTGCAGATAACCAAGAGGAGGATCGAGACCGGTCGAGTCCGCATCCCCCAAGACGTCTTCCTCCATGCCCAAAATACAACAGGCAGGAACGCTCCAGCGAGAAGACCGTACATCTCGACTGACTTCAGAAATCCCTGTCGGAACAGCAATTTTGGACCGATGGCCCCCCTAGTAATATCCTCAAGCGGTCAGACGCGCCTCCCTGAGTCCATTCAAAACAACATCCTACCAGAGTATAGACGCTGTGTAAAAGACTTCCATCCCGGGGCAAGTAAGCGAGCCCTTTTGGTTCGGCTCGCATAGGTCGGGAATTGTGCTAAAGATCCATTGTTGGAGCCCTACCTGAGCTGCGCAGACTACGACGGACCCTACAGCTTGCACTCAGAAGAGGAAAAATGACAGCGGAGTTAACACGGAATAATTCGTTAGGAAATAGAGTTGTTCGCATACCGATGAAGGTGCTACGCGGTGGTATCTTCAAATAGTGTCCCAGTTTAAGGTTCTCGGTGAAGGTCAAACCTGACTGGAGCCACTGAGTGGTAAATACTTTAAACATCTAGACGTTGATAGTTGGAAGATAGATGGGAGAGGGTCAAAGTTCGGAGTCAATTTGATTGAAGAGATCCAACCCGCTCACCATGACGGGAAGAGGTTTGCCCCGCCATATGTTCCCGCCAATGAGTTCCACGGTGAGATTCATTGTTCCTAACTTGCCTGCACACGAGTATATGTACAGTTCTGGTATCGTATATGCACCTGCTACGGCAATGGCCATGAATAGTCCCCAGACGGGAGTGTCGACATCGGCGATCTGTCGACGTGATCAAAACGTTAGCTCAAGCACTCGGTTTGGAAACGATACATCATGCCCCGGTCTTACCTTTATGGTGGCAATAGCAAGGCCTAACGAAACGAGCACAGCTCCGACGTACCACAATCCGGGAACCTCCGGGTAGTTCTTCATAAGCCGAGCATGGATATCGTCGTCTCCAATATTCTTCGACTTCGACGCCCTTACGATTTCTCGCCCGTGGTCGAAAGCCGTCGCCACAATCACAGCGGTGGTGAAAACGAATGCGACCAAGTACGTCACAACGAAACCGATTGGGATGTACACCGGTGAATACTCCTGGTAAGCTGTAACGTTCAGGGTTTTGTCTGGATTCAAGACCCGGTTCATGTCATATTCTTGCGCAAACCGATCGTAAGCCATGTAGCCCATGATTGGTAAATGCCCGGTCTTCCACGCCTAAGCGGACCATGTTAGTACAGAGAGCAAAGCGGAACAGAACTGAGAAAATGACGCTTGCTTACGTTGGTGTAATACAGTATTGGAAGGACGATCCAGTAAAATACCACGAACCCGGCAAAGATCTGCATGCTGACAGTCCAAGGGACCATCAACGGAGAGCCGATGAGGGCTATCTGAGACCAGTCGAAGGTCAGGGCGCTCATGCCGAGACCCGTCACTGCTCCAAACAGCTGATTGACCACGACATTGTCTTTGAGACCCCATGAGTATTCCTCTCCGCTGATCATAAGCGCAGTCTCCGAGAACGTACTTGGCCGAATCCAGCAAATGAACGAAAAATAGGAGAGACCCGTGAAGAGATAGTCTGATCGGGTCAAGTAGAGATTAGGACGATAGGCGTCGAGCATGGTCAATGTTGAGCACGTACCAGGAAGGAAAGAATAGCAGGTATAGGATACTGCCACAAATACAAAGAAACGAAGCCGTGATAATCGATAATCTTCGTCCACACTCCCTGCGTGAAGAGTATTCAGCATGGCCGACAAAACCAGATTGGTCGGCCTGGTGTGTGTGGTTAGTCTACCGATCAAAAAGCGCACTGAGTGAGACGAGGGTGCGCACCAGATCTTCGAGCTTGGATACACGAATAGTCTTCGGGTGAACCATCCAAAGGAGAACGGAAGAATAAGAATACTCGTGTAAAGACAAAAAGAGAATCTTTTGTAAGCGAGAGTGGTTGATCAGCGCTTTGGGTCTTTTTCGCCAAGTCCAAGACAAAACTCACCCAGGTCCCAATGTGAGATTGTAACGATTTCTGGCAGTGAGGACCACTGTGAGACCGTAAGAAGGATTGGCACATAAGTTCGCCATCATAGATATTAGACCATGCTCTTTGATATTGAAAGGACCTGGATTGAGGCAGATCGAGTGGTCTCCCACGAGAGGTATCCAGCTGGGAATGATCCATAGTCGAATCGGTGTGATCCGTTCCAGCAATTTGCCCACCGCGAACGCTACCAGGCTATTTTTAAGCAACAACGATCAGATGAGCTAATGAGGATTGAACGGAGATTGGACTCACATGATGACTGTGGGTCCAAGGTACACCGAGGGATATCGAAGGGAAAGAAAAAGATTGGCACAAGCCGCAAGAACACTCAGCGTGAGTCCGATGAACCACATTCTGAGCGTCATGGCGGGCATATCAAGATCATCGGTGTTGGAAACACACGCGCGGACTTCTGGATATGGTGAATCGTCCTCTCCGGGTTCGTCGGTCTGTGGCCTCTCCCTCAGGCTTGAGCTCGGCCTGAACTCCCGTGGATCCGAAGGATCGTAAGCTTGCAATTCAATCTCTCTGAATACCTCACGTGTAAGTTCGATAAGGACGCTTTATTCGATGTAGTGATACGCACTTTATCGGTAGATCATCAGAGTTATCGGACGATGACGCAGTATTTGGCGCTGGAGCCGAGCCGTTTCCCGGACGTTGTTCTTCTGGAGGATTATGTGATACCCTTTCTGGAGGTATCGAGTCTGCGGAGCGCGGGATAGTGCTGACAGTCTGTGGCACTGGATCTAAGGTTCTACTGTCCGTGGTGTACCGAGTCCAAGGGGTCCGAACGTGCACCGGTAAAGGTAAAGGCAGGGCCTGATCATCCTGCGGCGTAATTGGCGGTTCCGAATACGGCGTCGCGAGGCTCATAGGCGTAGCCCAACGCGCTGAGTTCAAGTCCCTAGGGGCATCATCGTCCCGGCGGGAAGACCGATCTCCAGTCGGTGGAGGCACCGAAAACGCGAAAACGTCGAACCGAGCGCTTGCACCTCCCGAAGTACCCGGAGGTTGTTGTCCCTCGATATCCTCCGCTCCCGTCGAAGGAGACGCATACGGGGGACTATACACCATACAGGACGGTTGAGATCCGTGGGAGAAGAGTTTGAGTAACGGGCTCGGAGTGGAGAGGGAGACACTCACTTTCGAAAACGCGGCGTTTGAAAGCCAGGGCTGATGCCAACGCCGTTTTGCACAGCACCGGTTCTAATTGCTGTATTTGTGCAAAACCCGCTTTTTATAATGTTTAATGTGAAGCTCTTTGGAGTCTTAGCTACAGCGCGAAAGTACGAGAGGTGAGATGGTTAGGCTTTCAGCGTTCGAAAGGCGTTGCTCTTGAGACCGGCTTTCTAACCACCGAATGTGGCGGAACATCCGAAACAGGAAGGCAAAATCTGACAAAGCATTCCAACGAACCTAACTCGGACAAGCATTGCGCCCCTATGGACACTGTGATCCAGCTCGCTCCTGGCCAGGCCAGCATACTTTGCATCCCTTTTCATGGATATTCTGATTTCTCTCCCTCCACTCCTTGAACCCGTGCTCCTCACGCGCAAATATTGCGGATCAAACGTACACCTTCACATAACCCCAAATGTACCGAAACATACCCGTCTAGCTAATATATACATCTACGCTTACAAAGTCGTTCAATGTGTGGTCGTTAATAATTTGAAAGAACAAAAAAAGAGCTAATAAGACTGGAGGTAGGAATGTGTCAAACAAACCGACACGCTCACGACCTCAACCCAAATCCACCCCTCGCCACCCTCTCCGGCGCCTGTACGTCCTCCGTCTGACTCTCCAAAACGCTCAACTCGAGCCCTTCTTTCACGCTGAACCTCGAGCTCGCCAACGTCTCCTCGTCAAAGTCCCTCGACTTGCGCTTGTTGACGCTGAACTGAGCCTGGACAGCCCGGCGTGCCGCAGCGGCCTCGGCGAGCCTCTTCTTCTGTTGTCTGTGCTTGTAGAGGAAGAAGAGACCTGTGAGAAGGACCGCTCCGAGGATGGATCCGACAATGATTCCGATTGTTGCGCGTTTGGAGAGCGAGCCGATTGAAGGGGTGAGCGGGACGACGCCGGAGGTGGGTGAGGTTGAAGTGTTGGGGGATGTTGAGGTGGTTGATCTGATCCAAGTTACCGGATTAGTTGCTCTTTCAATTTGAATATCGGTAAGCTGGGAACTTACCCGGCAGTGGAACCTGACTTGGTGTACACTTGAGCGTAGTCGACTTCGATGCGGCTCTTCCCGTCTCTCGGTAAGCTCTGCAACTTGATGGTGTGCGAGCCGGGGCCGAGGTTCGAGTAATGCGCGAGAACGGCGACGGGGTGAGACGAGGTGCTGGTGTTTTTAGACGGTGCGTAGGAGATGGGGTCTGCTCCGTCCATGGAGACGTGATAAAGGGCGGAACTGTCCTCTGCAGCACCCCAAAGCGTGATAGCATCGCCTGAAATGTGGAAGAAAAAGGGGAAAGATGGTCAGCTTAGCTTTTCTCTATCCCGTTCGAGCTTTCTTCACACCTTCGAAAGTATACGCGATCTCGCTCCCGCTGCCCTCGCTAACATGGCACGTCCCACTCGCCCTGCCGTCTCCCAGACATTTGTCTGTCCTCCACGTTCCTGCAGTGACGAACCCGTCCTGCTCGAAAAGCTGGCCGTCGTCCATGCTCAGCATCGTATCCGCGTAGTCACCCAAGTCCATCTCGACGACGACAGACTTGAGGAGGCTCGCTGGTTGTAGGACCAGGCTGTGCACCTCACTCGGATCGAGTACGGCGGAGTAGTAGAGCAAGTCGTTGGCGGGAGTGCGTACGTCCGAGAAGGACTTGCCGTCGAGGTAGACGGTGTAGGGCACGCTTTGGGTCTCCCATACGCTGCCGAGCCTGTGAGGGGGAAGGAGAGGAAGTTTCGATAAGCGCTCGGCTGGAAATTGTACAAGCCCGTCGCACGCACCAGATTGCTGTCCCGTTAAAGACCAGACTGCCCAAAGCCAGCAAAGGCGATGGCGAGTTAATCGTAACGTTGAACTTCATTGTGTCGTCCGACTGTCGAGGGCGGTGAAGAGGGCAGGGGTCGTAGACGGAAAGGAGTTTTAGGTCAGAGGGGGGGAGACCTCTGAAGAGAAACCCCTCTCAAACCAACTTGCACGCGATTATAAAGTGAACGGCTCGGGTAGACTAATCCGTTTTCCTACCCTCCTCAAGGCTGATGGGAACCGAAGGAATCCAAGGGGGCCAGGGGTTATCGCACACTGCAATGTAAGGCTCAATGGGGAAATACGCGAGGTGATTGGTGGAGAGGAGGCTTCCACGAGGCTACTGGATGGTACTTCGGTGAACGGATCACCTCAGGCCGGCGAGTTCAGTCCTATCGTATGGTTACCCGGCTTTGCACGCTTGTTATCGGCTTAGGAGGGCGCCAGTCGTCGCGAGACCTTACTACACAGAAGTTACACAGTTGGTCTCCTGTCGGAATAATGTCTTCGATCACAAGCGCGCTGTTGATAGACTCTCGAAGACCTTTCTGAGGACAGGAGAGAAAATTACAACAGGAATTATCGTTAAGGAGAGTGAATCTTGTGCGCAAGCAGGTGAAAAGACCAGCCAGACTAGAGTAGCATTGACCACGGGTTGTTGGTCCACGGTCCAGAGCCAAATCGGCCAGCGGTGATTTCACGGAGTAATGCCAGTCACCGCTCCCTGTCGTGGCTCGACGGTTTGGTTGTTCCCGTAGTCGGCCTTGACCTCTCCAACGAACAGCCATCCGGGGCGAAGTCACATCCAGCGAGCAAATTGGTAGTTCTCTGGTAATATATGGTCCCGATTTTGACCTTCGGCTTGGTCGGTCCGGTGTTCGGCGTCGAGGCTTAGTCCGACAAGTCACGCATCTTTCCTGGCAGATTCAGAGAAGCGATGGGTGGAAATAGATGGCGATCTTTCGACCTGGCTAATTCCGATGAAGAGGCAGAGGCTGCTTGGACAGGAATCGTGTGGTGAGCTATCGTGGCTTGACGATTGCCAATCTGTTTGTAAACTTGACGAAGTCGGACTTCTGGAGAGTCTTTGCCGCCGGGAAGAACCTCGCGAACGCTTTCATAGGCTCAGAATCGAGGAAGGGTATGCAAAGGAGATGTTGGGCCAAAACTAGTGGTTTCATCGTTTTAACACACTGGGAAGAGGATAAGAGCGGCTGGTGCCTGCTGACAGACTTGGCCCATCCAATGATGTCGGTCGTTTCGGAACCGCGACGCCTGCCGTTCCTGATTTTCCCCGCCACACCTCACGGACACCTTTCCAGATCATCCCAACACTTACTTCGGCGATCAAGTTCAGGGAAGAAGCCCAAAAATAGGGACTTGTTCCATTCCCTGACCGCTCTTATATTTAACCTCCCGTCGTTTTGCTGGCGAAATGCTCGTCATCTTTCTCCCTTTTCCTCCGTCTCTCCGTCTCACCCGACCCCCGTCTCTCCTTTCTACAACCCCAGTCTGTCCTTTCCCGTCGCCTTCATCAGGCATCCAACAGCCCGATCACAATGTTAACAGCAGCAGCATCAATGCGTCCTGCATTCCGATCAACTTTCGGCACCCTCCTCACCGTGTTCTCCCGCATACCGATGGCACGGAGGCACCAACGCGCATCAACCGCCATCTTACTCCTCGTACTCTTTTTCTCCGGGTTCACTCTTTTCTCCCGCCACCAGCAAACTGCCACAGCC
>WSUD01000441.1:0-12524 GCA_019633495.1 Tulasnella sp. 427 | reverse complement strand
ATATCTCGCTTTGGGATTTTCATTCTGCGTATCTTTTCCCTCTCCCCCTCCCCCCTTGTCCACTAATTCACCCTCCGCCGCCGTCGTCTACCTTATATGAAACCATCTCCTCACTCCTCCCTCATCGCGACCCTCGAAATACCTTCATTTTCTTTCCTGTAATATCTCCTCTCTTTAACACCTTCGTTTTGCAACAGACGAAACTTCTCCCTGGACAATCCCTCAGTGCTTTTTGCGAGGTGCTCTCTCAGGCTCGGGTGCTTTGGCGTTCCTTTTCCTTGTTCAATTCTTTTCTTATACCTTGTATTATTCCTTCTGGTACCTGCGAATGGATATATGTGCAATAAGCCAAACACCCTTGCTCTTGGAGAGTGTCCCTGGCAAGCTCCTTGAGTCAATCGCAAAAAAGTCACGTCTTAACCCGCCTCAGACCCCTCCGTGAATGCAATAGAAATCATAAATAATCCTACAAAGCAAGAAAGCAAGTCGCTCATACTTGGATCCATCGTGCACAGTCCAGGCGCAACCTCAACCTCAAACTCTCGCCGAAACTACGGGGGTCATGATTCCTGTTCGTCCCTCTTGACTTCCTCCTCGTCCATCTCTCTCCGCACTTGCTTCCCTCTCATGCAGAGCACGAGCGGGATGATCGACAGCGCGAACGCGGCGTGAAGGATCAGTTGCTTCTTGAGGTTGTACGGTGGGTTTGCGTTGGGGCCTGCTTTCAGGACGTCTGAGACTGTTGAAGGAGCAGAAGTAGGTCAGGAGGGGTAAATCGAAGGAGGATAAAGTATGGTAGGGCATACTCAAGACGAGGAACAAGCCGACAGCGTTGGCGGCGAGCCACAGCATCGCTCCCGAAAGCTCCGCATTTCGAGTGACTTCGCATCCGAGCTCGAGGGTGACTGGTAAGAGCGTGAACGAGCAGACACCGATGATAGCGAGGAGCGCGTAAGACGCTCCCAAGCCGTGCGTGCCCACTGTCGTTGTGCGTATGTCAGGATATCGAACGCTTTCCTTGGCGGAGGGAGAGCCTACGCACCAGCCCAGATGAATCCTAGCCAGCACCCAGCCAAGACGGGTACGACGAGCTTCACGGTCAGCGCCAAGTGGTGCGAGAGGACGCGGTCGAAAAGCGGGGCGGTGATGAGGGCCGCGACGATGCCTGAGATGAGGAGGGCGGCTCCCTGAAAGAAGAAAGATAGAAGAAAGTGGGGGTCAGAAAAAAAAAAAACATGTCAGATGGGTGGATTTTGGGACGTACGAGGAACCCGGATTGGCTAGAGTCGTATCCGTATGGGCCCTGGAAGCAGAGAAAGAGGATGAGTGGTTCCCCCGAGGACGGGGGGGACGTGAAGGACTTACGTAGACTTGAGCCACGAGAGTCAACAGCGAGACAATCCTAGAGACACAAGCATTAAGCATACGTAAAAAGTGGGAAGCGGATCTACAGACTCACACTCCGTCGAGGACGCCGAAACCCCAAACCAAGATCGCGAAGTCGCAGCGCTCCCTCCAGCTCATTCTTCGGAGCGTTTCGGTGACAGGCGGGGATAATTTGGAGCCAGAGAACGCTATAAAACGAGCATTGGTAAACTATATCGGCTGCAAGAGAACCTGGGGTGGAAGACGTACTGGGAGGCGTCGGGGGTCGCTCGCCCAAAGCGAAGGCTGAGGGAGCGATGACGGTGGTGGCGATTCCGAGAATAAAAATCTGTTTACCAGTATCAAGCTCAGCTATTTCGAAGCAAGCATCGGGTCGCTCCGAGACTTACGGAGGTCTTGACGGTACCAATCGGAGCAAGGAGCTGTCCGATAGCGTTACCCACTGGGCCCACTGTACGGTTGAAAGTACATCTCAGCACAGCAATTCCCGAGCGTTATCCTTAAAGAGACTAACGGCTCACGCACAAAGTGTCATGATCATCGTCGCGGTCACTCGACCTCTCAAGCCGAACCAAGCTTCGGAATATCTTGGTGCGAGGACTTGCCAGGTAGCTTGAGTCATTCCCGTCATGAGCTATAGGCAAGTATTTTGATCAGTCTCTCTGTTGAATTAAGGACCGCAGCTGACTGTTGAGTGCCTACCTGTGAAACCATCATCAACGCAAAGGCCCCATCGGGACTGAGGGATTTTGCAGTCCCCGCGTATCGTATCCAAGCTGCAAAAAGCTGAACTACCGCACATATTATGCACTTGTGGCACAAAAAATCCACAGGTAGTCAGTCATAAGGTTGGAGACTAAAAATAGGAATCCAGCAAACATACCGACAACCGAATTCCCAGCTTGCGAACGACCCAAGGAATGGCAAAAGCGGAACAAATGAAGACGATGTTGGCCGCGTTACTGAGCCAGTTGACTCTCGACACCGAGATGTGGAACGCGTCGGCAGCTGGTGAACGTGGGCATCGAAGAAAGAAGCATTAAGGATACTTATGGTGAGATCGGTTGCTGCGGATGAAGATGCCGCCTTCACGTGGGGGACGGAAACTCACTGTCAAGTGCGATGGCGCTGAACCATGACCCACTCATGCCGCCCAAGCAGTTCAAGAGACACTAGAGGTTGAAGCCGTCGGGGGGATCGAAGTCAGCGGCCTGGGTCTTGAAGACGATGGAACTCACTGACAAGAGCTGTAGCACCGATAAACCGCCTCTTATACAACTTGTAATGGACCGTCTCTTCAGACCGCATCTCGAGCTTTTCGACCACCACATCCGCGTCGGGGCCAGCTTTGAACGGATCTCCGGGGGTGCCCGAGGAGAGGTCTTCGTGGAACGCGCTGCCGCTGCTATTTGCGCTATGTCGTGACATTGGCCGTGAACGAGAGAGAGAGAGAGAGAGAGAGAGAGAGAGAGAAAGAGGCGGGGAGGTCGAAAGGATTCCAAAACATGTCAACAAGTGTCAAAATGCCATATATTTGAAGCGAGTGTGTGTGTCAGGGTGTTTGAGCGCCTATGCATCTCCGACAGATCACGGACTCTATTGGAAGGGCTGCAGTCGTACGTTAGGCTCATGGTTCTATGGTTCTCTTGACTTCGTCGGTTTGCAGTATGCCGTATCGATCAAATATTACATCTACTTCTAAAATAAAAACGCACGCGCGAAAGAAGGGAGAGAAACATGTTGATGGTGCATCTCGCGTATTGCTCCCGGCGGGATAGAAGACAGCTCTGTGCGTGGAGCCGGAGGAACCACGGGGTTTCCCCACGCCAAGGACGATAAGGACAATGTAGCACAGCCAATGTAGAGCAGAACATGGCATTACATTATACCCTACCTCACCGCATATAGGTCTATCGAGTCCGTCGCCGAATTCGTCGTGAACATCATGAGGAGTAGTAGCGATTACTGCGAAACAAGCCTGTACCCTAGAATTACAACCTCCCCCGCAAGAAAGGAAAAGAAAATAGGAGAATAAAACCAAAGAAATATAATGGCGCGTTGATGTGACGTTCCGCATAATGAAGATCATGAACTGGTGGCCTGACCTGCCTGTTCAGCAGTATCCCTCGCCTGCTCCTGCTCGTCCATCTCTCGTCTCACTTGTTTGCCATGTATGAGTAGCGCCATAGGCGATATTGACAGCGCGCACGCAGCGTGGCAGATGAGTTGGCTTCGCAGGTCGTACGGTGGGTTCGTTGATGGGCCAGCTTTGAATGCACCCGAGACTGGACGAACGCGAGAATATCAAAAGGCTGTAGAGAACGAGATTCCGGGTAGAAGAGAACGAGATTCCGGGTAGAAGGGAAACTCACGCAATACGAAGAGCAGTCCGAAGAAGTTCGCGCTCAGCCATAGCACGGCACCCGAAAGCTCAGCGTTTCGCGTCACTTCGCAGCCGAGTTCCAGAGCGACGGGGAGGAGAGTGAAGGAGGCGAAGCCTACAATCACAAGCACGGCGTACGAAGCTGCTAGACTACGCTCGTTAGAGACTACGGAAGGACGGATGAGTATTCGACGTCTGCGAGTGAGGTATTGTTTTCTCTTACCGAACCTGTCTAGATGTAGCCTAACCGGCGGACACCGAGGGAAGGGACATTGATCTTTACTGTAAGAGCGAGACGATGCGTGAAGACTCGGTCGAAGAGGGGTGCGGTAACGACAGCGCCGACGATGCCGGCGATGAGGGGGGCTGCTCCCTGTCGGAGAGAGGATCATCGGTCGGATCTTAGGAGATGGAGTTCCATAGAAAGTACGTACCAGGAAGCCAGATTGAGTCGAGTTGTAGCCATACGGTTCCTTTACGGAGACAAGTCAGTGTTCCGCAAAATATGTAGAGGCGGGGGATATCGGTTGCGACTCACGTATACCTGGGCCACAAGCGTAGCGAGGGCTTCGATTCTGAGAGTCATTAAGCCTAAGGTCCACTCGAGCATGTATTTTTCAGCGCGAGGTTACTTACACTCCGTCAAGAACACCGAATCCCCAAACAAGGACGGCGAAGTCCCACCGTTCTCCCCAAGACATCTTTCGGATCGTCTCGGACACTGTCGGCGAGTCTTTGGAGCCGGCCGATGCTGCGTCGATCGTCTAGACGTTGGCAATATTCGTTCTCACCATGGCCGGGCTACGTACTTGGAGGTGTCGGTGGTCGTTCGCCCATAGCGAAACCTACCGGTGCGACGACGGTGGTGATTACTGCGAGAATAAGTAAATGAGTTCGAACTAGGTGTCACCTCTATGAGCGACACGAGCCAGAAGATGATACGAGTTTCAAAATGGACTAACCGAAGTGCGGACGGTGCCAATCGGGGATAGGAGTTGCCCTAAGGCATTTCCCACTGGGTTCACTGTCGTAGAAATCAGCATCTTTTCACGCTCAGCACTCGAAAGACTCGAACGCACTGAGTGACATGACCATCGTAGCTGTTACTCGTCCTTTCAAGCCGAACCGCGCTTCGGAGTATCTTGGGATCAAGATTTGGAAAAAAGGCTGGCTGACTCCAGTACCAAGCTAACAAAGCAGCAGAGTCAGGACTCAACGTGCCATAGTAAACACATTAACGTACTTGGGCGAGCAGAAAGAGCGCAAACGTGCCATTGGGACTGAGCAATCTTGCGGTCGCAGCGTACCGTAGCCAGCCTGAGATCACTTGCACGCCGGCAAATGCACTACAGGGCAAGAACAATCGCAATAGCAGGCCGCATTCAGCTATTTGGCAGAGGGAATCGAAAGAAGTATGTGACCGCACCGAAGCCCGTACAACCCACCTCCGTACCACCCAATGTATCGTGGACGCGCAAACGATAAAGAATACTTTCTCGATGTTGCTGAGCCAGTTGATTCATGACACGGAGATGTCGAACGTTCTAAAGGCTGCTGAAGACGAGAGAGCCGGTGGTGTTCAATTTCGATCTCCGGGGGCCGGCATCTCTGGTGAGGACTCACTGTCAAGCAAAATGGCACTGAATCACAACCCGCTCATCCCTCCCAAAATATTCAGCAGAGACTGTCCCCAAAACCCTATCAGAGACTCCTCCGAAAGACGTCGATCTCCTCCCGATGATGATTGGACTCACGAGCGCCGTCACTCCAACGAACCGCAGGCGATAGAGCCTGTAGTGTACGTTCTGCTCTATCACGAGAGCCTCCACCTTCAAGGTCTCCGCCGCGCTGCTGTCCTTTGAGTCTTCCGTTATGGGCTTTCTGCTGAGGAGCTGGGAGGGAAGGTCTTCACTAAACAGGCTGCCGCTCGGGCTGCTGTGCGGCATTCAGATCAGAGGCCTGCAAGGAGATCTAGAACAGGAGAAGAGGAAAGGGAGAGGAAAACAAATCGAGCGAGCTCGCTCCAATCGCTTTTATGTCTTGTAGTTCGGGTCAGTTGTCAGGGCTTTCGTAGAATCCTCCCCTTGAAGGGTTCCGACGGTTCTGGATACGATTGCGGGATTCGGGTGCTTTTATTACTTGCAACGTCCGGTTCGTCCGAGATCACACGAACCGTGAGAGGTAGATGAGCGGGGACTCAAGAAAATTCCAGCCTTTGAAACTTGCAACGTCGCTCGAGGTTGCGACAGGGGGTTGCTCGCTTCCGCTAGCTCCTCATCTATGTGGGGTGTCTGACTGTCCCGTACCTGTAATTGATGTTCATGCTGGCTCCAGCCTCAAGTTCGTCCGCCGGCCTCCGAGACTCTCGTCCTCCGCCCGACCAGTTTCATCCAATAAGGACGGATTCTCCTCCTCTGAAATACTGAGTCCCAGAGTTTAGTCTACCGATACAGGATGAGATGAAGTGTGAGGTATGATCGCCGGGCTACATCTTCCTGTTAATTATACCTGCCTCTTAGGTCACTCGCGGGGAATACATAATTATTCAACTTCAGATCTTTAGAGGCGGAGCATGAGCTTGGGACTACTTAGGCCATGAACACCGTGCTCAAGGAGTCGCATTGGTCGGGCGCAGACACCCAAGCACTGCAGGACCAAATTTATAGTTGCGCTAAGAGGAGAGGATGTATCTAGAGTGCGAGGAAACGCGAGGAGATGTTACGTCTCTCTCTATAGTCACACCAACCGTGGGAACGCAGAAGGACGGGGACTGAAACTACCAGGCAGCGGGTAGGGATTGGCAAGCAACCAATAGGGTTGACGAGCAACCCAATAAAAAAATCATCAAGGCTGGGTAGTGATACAAGAAATAGATACAGGAATATACGGAGGGTGGTATATATATGAGGAGATAACATTTACTACGGGGTGGTAGCCTCGGCGTTTGCCACTCTCGCCTCGTTTCGAAGCCGTTCGCGTTCGTCCATCTCTCTCCGCACTTGTTTCCCCTTGATGAAGAAGACGGGCGGCGCAAGGGAGATAGCGAAGGCGCCTTGCAAGATTAGCTGCTTGTTAAGGTTCAAAGGTGGGTTCGCGGTCTCGCTCGCTCGAAGGTCATTGGAGACTGCAGAGCAAATTATGTCAGTTTCAACGCTCGGCTTCTTGCCAACAAGATAAACGTGCCAAGAACGAAGAACACTGTAAGCGCGTTAGCGGTAAACCACATTGCGGCGCTGGAGAATTCTGCATTACGAGTGACTTCGCAACCAAGCTCCAATGCGACGGGAAGCAGCATGAAAGACCCAATGCCGGCGATCACAAGCACGACGTAGGAGGGTACCAGTCCGTGAGCTTTCACTATTCGGGCAGGGTCAACTACTGCGAGAACGGCCGGTCGTAAACGCTTATTGCTTACCTGCCCAAGCTAAACCGAGCCATGCTGCGCCGATGATGGGGATGACGACTTGCAACGTCAGTGCGAGATGATTTGTGAGGACGCGGTCAAAGAGGGGTGCAGTGATAATAGCCCCGACCAGACCGGCAATAAACACGGCAGCTCCCTAGAACGAGGCGAGGCGTCAATAAGCGTCCCGGTAGACTGTAAGGCAAAATGTACCAGCATCCCAGAAGTATCCGAGTTATATCCATAAGGGCCCTGCCCATCGAAAGTCAGCGGCGTAACGAACCAAGCGAGAGACATTACTTACGTAGACCTGCGCGACGAGAATGGTGAACGCGGACAGTCTAAAGTATCGATTAACGGTCATTCTTTGCACGATTCCAAGCAATCTTTGACAACACTGACACTCCAACAAGGACGCCAAAACCCCAGGTCAAGATACCAAAGTCGAGTCGCTCTTGGAAGGTCATCGCACGATCCTTCTCCTCCGGATGCGCAAGGCCAAGAGCGCTGCGGAATGTTTCCATGACTGGCGGCGGAGTCTTCGAGCCAGCAAAAGCTAAGAAGGCGTAAACAAGTCGGAGTCTCGACGCAGGAGCAAGCGAGAGAGAGACGCTCACTTGGTGGGCTTGGTGGTTTGTCGTCGAGGAGCAGAGCGGCGAAAGCGGCGACAGTGGTGATGATACCGAGGATAAGCACCTGTTACACACCGTGTGTTAGTATCATGGAGTTTCAGGGCTATTCGGACCTGAGGAGGAGAGACTGACAGAGAACCGAGGGCTCCCAAAGGCGGGTGAAAGCAGCTGTGCGAGGGCGCCGCCTATAGGATTCACTGGATGAGAACCATCAGTTCCACATCCAACACATAACGCGCCCTCCGAGACTGACTTAGCGAAATGATCATTGTAGCCGTCACGCGCCCTTGCAATCCGAACCAAAGTTCCGAATACTTTGGGGCCAGAACTTGATAGAACGGTTGGCTCACACCAGTCAAGAACTAGCACAGCTCCGTTAGCAAGGCGTGCCACCGAGTATATTGCCGTTCGAGAAGTACCTGGCCAATGAAGAGAAGTGCATAAGCACTCCCTGGGCTGAGAGACTGAGCGGTCCCCGCAAAGCGCAACCAGGAGGCTAAAACCAGCGCCACGGCCGCGAGAAGGAACTGCAATAAACGCCATCGTGTTCCTATCAGAAGCCGTGTGGCAGAAAGGAGCCCTTGAGGGGACTTACCGACCGGCGCAAGCCGGACGTCCGCACGATCCACGGCAAGAGGAGTGACAGGGGCAAATACACGACGTTGACAACATTGCTCAGCCAGTTGACTTTCGTCACAGATAGCCCAAACGCGTTTGCAGCTACAATGAAGAAGAGATTGAAGGCAGGGGTGTGTGAGCGAGCCGTCAAGATAGAGTTCAACCGGTTGATCCAAGCAGCCGGCCGCAGCCCAAGGGGGGGGCCGGAAAGAAGGGTGTTGTTATCGCTCAAACGTCCAGGTAAAATTGACTCACTGTCGAGCGAGATGGCACTGAACCAGAGCCAGTTCATGCCTCCCATGCAGTTCAGCAGGCACTGAAGGAAGGATGGAAGGGGAGGCTCAGTTGCTGCCGTTTTTTTCGTTCGGAAGGAATTGACGAGATGCTCACCAAAGCTGTCGCACCGACGAAGCGTTTCTTGTACAATCTGTAATGGATCTGAGTCGAGGACGAGTCGATTGATCCCGCTACACCGTCCGCAATTTCGAGAGGAACCATTTCTGATTGATCGTCCGAGAGCTGAACATCCCTGTCCACCAACCGGTGGTAGATAGTATCGGAAGACATTACGACGTCGACAAGATTGAAGAGAGTGAAGGTGAGGTTTACTTATACCGATCAGCAGTTGAAGAGAGACGAGGGTAGCTGAAAGGTCCTGAGGCGGAGCTCTAGACGTCGAGGGCTTGGAGGGACGGAGTTTTGGATGGTGGTGGAGAAAGCTGCTAGTAGCTGAGCGTCGCTATGGAAGAGCTTCCCGGCGTATACGTGACGGCCGTGATCGCGGTTTGTAGTCTACCGAAAGGGTTGCTCAGGTAGTGGTTACTGTCGCTGAGCGAGACGAAAGGAAACACCAGGGAGCCGCTGTATATATGAGTGCATAGACGATCGCGAGGTGTGGCTGCAGTTTGCCTATGACCGCTCGCGCTCCCCACGTTGTCTCAGTTCTTCTCTTTCTGTCTTTCTTTTTTTCTCTTCTCTCTTTTCTCTCTCTTTTTCTTTCTTTGATGTTTCTCGGCCTTTCTTCCCCTCAACCACGTCCTGCCTCGTTCACTGGGATTCACCCTGAAATTTCTTGACGTTTGAGGAGCCATCGCAGGCGCCGTCATCGGCGGTCTCCTGGGCGTCTTGGGCCTCATCGGCGGGTTTTTCGTCCTCCGACGATGCACTATGGGAAGTCCCGGGTAGGCGGTTTTCCAGGGCTTCGCGGGGAACAACTTGGTTCCCAGGCAAAGGTGAGGAGTCCGCGTTGCGAAGCAGCCCCCCCTTTTCACAACCCGGTCAAAACCTAGCGTTGTACCAGCACCTTGGCTGCAGCGCTGCGGCCATTCGACAAGCATTCCGCCCTTACAGCAGTCCTCAGCTCCCAACTGCCCGGCTACTCTTAAAGCCTTGCCTTACTTCGCATTCCCTGACCTTGACGGGCGGCCTTGCCTCAGATAGATTCAAGAAGGTGAGTCCGACGGGCGGGTTGCCGGCTGCATTGCTATAGCCAACTGACCTATTTGACAACGTTGATGGTGCAACAAGCGCGCCGACGCCAAATCCTCCAAGGGCAGTTGCTCGACCTGGGAGGGAAGCTTCGTCAAGCCCACCACACTCAAGTTCAACGACCCTTCAAGCGAGATCGAGGCTAGCGAGCGGATGGCGAGGGAAGGCCGCATCGAAGAGGAGACCGAGGTCAAGACTGGTCCTTTGGCCGTGTAAAAGAAAATTCGACGAGACGCGCGAGGTCACGGATTTCTCTTTTCTGGCTCTGCTATGGATCTGGACTGTTTTAGGCTGTTCTCGTATATCTCGTTTTGGATTTTCTGTTCTGCGTATCTTTTCCCTCTCCCCCTCCCTTCACACTGATTCACCTTCCGCCGCATCCGCCCCGTATGAACCCATCTCCTCATTCCTCCCTCATCGCGACCCTCGGAACTAGCTTCATTTTCTTTCCTGTAATATATCCTTTCTTCAACACCTTCGTTTTGCAACAGACGAAACTACACTCCTGGTAAATCCCTCCGTGCATTTTGCGAGGTGCTCTCTCAGACTCGGGTGCTTTGGTGTTCCATTTTCCTTTCACCTTTTTTCTTATACCTTGTATTATTCCTCTTGGTATCTGAGAATGGATATATGTGCAATAAGCCAAACACCCTTGCTCTTGGAAAGCGTACCTGGCAGGCTCGGCCAAGCCTTGGAGTCAATCGCAAAAAAGCCACGTCTTAACACGTTTCGGACCCCTCTTTGAATGCAATTGAACCCATAAATAGTCCTACAATTTCAGAGCAAGAAAGCGAGTCGCTCATACTTGGATCCATCGTGCACAGTCCAGGCGCAACCTCAATCTCAAACTCTCGCCGAAACTACGGGGGTCATGATTCCTGTTCGCCCCTCTTAACTTCCTCCTCGTCCATCTCTCTCCGCACTTGCTTCCCTTTCATGCAGAGCACGAGCGGGATGTTGGACACCGCGAACGCTGCGTGGAGGATGAGTTGCTTCTTGAGGTTGTACGGCGGGTTCGCGCTGGGGCCTGCTTCCAAGAGGTCTGAGACTGAGCGAAGAGAGCAGACGTGGGTCAGGAGGGTATATCGGAGGAGAATGATGAGGTAGAGAAACGTACTCAAGACGAGGAACAGGCTGACAGCGTTAGCAGCGAGCCACGACATCGCTCCTGAAAGCTCCGCATTCCGAGTGACTTCGCAACCCAACTCGAGGGTGACTGGTAAGAGCGTGAACGAGCAGACGCCGATGATGGCTAGGAGGTCGTAGGATGCTCCCAAGCCATGCGTGCCCATTGTCGATTTGTGCATCGTGTCAGTACTTATACCGAACGCTTTCCTTGGTGGAGTGACTCGGAGAGACTACGAACCCGCCCAAATGATACCCAGCCAGCACCCAGCCAAGCCGGGTACGACGAGCTTCACAGTCAGGGCCAAGTGGTGCGAGAGGACGCGGTCGAGCAGCGGGGCGGTGATGAGGGCCGCGACGATGCCTGAGATGAGGAGGGCGGCTCCCTGGGTGCGAGAAGCAGATGCGGTAGATCAGAATAAGAAACGCATATCGGTTGGGGTTTTGGGCGTACGAGAAATCTGGATTGGCTAGAGTCGTATTCATATGGTAGAGAAAGATGATGAGTGACTAGGCTGAGGAAATTGGGGACGTGATGCTCTTACGTAGACTTGAGTCACGAGAGTCAACAGCGAGACCATACTAGAAACACAAGTATTAAGCATACGTAAAAAGTGGGAAGCGGATCCAGAGACTCACACGCCGTCGAGGACGCCGAAACCCTAGACTAAGATTGCGAAATCGCAGCGCTCCCTCCAACTCATTCTCCGGAGCGTTTCGGTGACAGGCGGGGATAATTTGGAGAGAACGCTATAACACGAGCATGGTCGACTCTTGAGCTGCGAAAGAACCTGGGGTGGAAAACGTACTGGACGGCGTCGGGGGTCGCTCGCCCAAAGCGAAGGCTGAGGGAGCGATGACGGTGGTGGCCATTCCAAGAATGAAGATCTGTTGACCGGCATTAATTTCAGATAGTCCGAGGCAAGTACCAGGTCTCTTTGAGACTTACGGAGGTCTTGACGGTACCGATGGGAGCGAGGAGCTGTCCGACAGCGTTACCCACTGGGCCCACACGTTGAAAGGTTAACTCGGAAGCACCACTCTTTCAAAGCAATGCAATTCACGCACTGAGTGTCATAATCATCGTCGCCGTTACTCGACCTCTCAAGCCGAACCACGCTTCGGAGTATCTTGGCGCGAGTACTTGCCATATAGCTTGAGTTATTCCCGTCACAAGCTGAGAGAACGAGTATTTTGATTAGCGGATTCACAGTTTTGATTGCTTAGCCCCTAGAAGCCTACCTGTGATACCATCATCAACGCGAAGGTCCCATTGGGACTAAGGGATTTAGCTGTCCCCGCGTATCATATCCAAGCGGCAAAAAGCTGAACCACCGCGCATATTATGCACTTGTGGCGTGAAAAAACACAGGTGCTCAGTCACAAGACTAGAGGCTAAAAGGGGAACGGAACGCAGACGGCAATATATCGACAACCGGATCCCCAACTTCCGAGCAACCCAAGGGATCGCAAAGGCGGAACAGATAAG
>WSUD01000440.1:0-15740 GCA_019633495.1 Tulasnella sp. 427 | reverse complement strand
TCACTGACATCAGAGGTGCTTTGCAGATACAACGTACCAGACGTTGATCTTGGTGTCGGGATCGCGATACTTGGTGAGGCCTTCCGCGACGACCTTGACGGCGGCTGAAATGGAAGCTATGGACCCGAGCACGAAAATAGGTTAGCGCTTCCGTTTGATGTCGAAGAAGAGGTCGTCTAATGAGCGTACTCCAAGGCTTGCGTTGGCTTGAGATGTGTGCGGATGGGAACATGCGCTATGTGCCAAAGACTTCGGTCAGTTGGGCCCGTAACGCGGGTTGAAAGGTAGCCTACCTCCTTGAAACCGCGGTGAACTGGCAAAGACGCAGCTGTGAGACTACAGCAACTTGACCGAAAGGTTCAATAAACCACCTACCCATGTTGAAACCGGTAATATCCTCCTGAGCGTTCGCGAATGTCGCAGTAAAGTCGGTGGTCCACTCTTCGAACGACCTCGGATCCGTGCCCCTGAAAGCCAAAGAAATTTAGCGCCGTTACTCTTCAAAAAGATGGTGAAAGCCAAATGACCGACTAACTTGAAAGCCACGGCGATCCAAGTGCTCGTAGGATCCCAGAAGACCGAGACGTAAGCCTGACTCAAGCTAGCGAGCTCTGAGATCGGTTCGAAGCACATGCCGTACTTGTCGGCCCACAGGTCGATGGCGTCTCGGGACTTGTGCTCGATGGAGAGGACCTGGTCGGCAATGGACGAGATGTTCTTGCCGCCCAGGAGAGAGCTGAACAGCCTTCCGGGTCTGTCGGGTCTGTCGCCGATGACGGATCCAGCGAGGCCGAGGGGGATGGAAGCGAGGCCCCTGGTGACCCTGTCGGCTTGAGCAAGTTGGGACTGAATTTGCTTGACAGCCTTGACGGTATCTTTGTTATCGCGCTCGTACATGAGCGAGCTTATTTGCAGACTATTATGAGGAGGTAGGAGGACGGTACTCAGTAGGGAGACAGATGAAAGGCGAGGCGAGATACGTACAGCATTTTAGCGATGTCGAGGCTGAACTCTCGAGAATGGAAATCGGCATCGTCTTTGGGTGGGGCGCTGAGCTTTTCCTTAGCGGCCTCGGCTTGAGCTTGAGTCATGTTCTTGAAAAGATTTGGGTTCACTAGGAGGGTGCAGAGGGACGACGTCAGAAATGGGGAAACGTCACGGGTGACAGCGGCGTACTGGAGTTGACGAGACCGAGACCACCGGAACCCCTGCCGACGGTGAGGCGGTAGAGCCAGACGAGGACAGGGTTGGTCGAAATCAAGCACCAGAGGTAAATGACGAGCAGAATGACGGAAGCGCCGGCGGCGAAGGTGAACGTGGAGAAGCGGTCGCCGATGTCTACGAGGAGTCGGCGATGATGAGCGGACACGGTGAATGCAGTGCGTGAAGTACGGAAAACTCACCCAAATTGGTGTTAAAAATGCTTCATGAAACAAAGATCGTGAGATGGTGGTCGACGACGGGTCCGCGAGGGCGCCAGTCAACTCACTTGACGATGATGCTTCCCCAAGTGGCGGTGAGATAGCCGAAGAAGTGGAAGAGGTTGGTAATGGAAAGCCTGACCCAGCTAACTTGCTCGTCGATGATGGGGTTGCCGAACTCGAGCTGCTGTTGTTGAGCTAGAGAAGCCATGTCGTCCAGACGTAGTTCACGAAGCCGCGTACGAATAAGATGGGTGGATTCCTGGATCTGATCATCGGTAGGTTGCTTGGACGAAGGGGATGACTTGGGAGGAGGGACATGAGAGCTGCTTGCTGTCGAGCTCATGGCGAAAGAGCCGAGAGACGGAAACGGGGGAGACTGGGGGGATAGGAGAACGAGCTGGCGAGGATCTCGGCGAAGGCGATTATATATAGAGGCGGGTTCGGAGATCACGGATGATCGTATTTAGGAAACGTTGGCGCTGATGAGCTGTCATGATTGATCTTCAACCTCCCCGCCCCGGGTAAGTGGCGAATGAGATTGAGAATTGCATTCCGCGAGTCTTTCGGAGGTCAAGTCGGCGTCTATTACGGGCCCGAGGGCGGCGATCGGTGCCCTTTCACGTGAAGATTATGCACCGCATTTCCTTCGGACTCGCTCACAGAGACCGCTGTGCTGGCACAGTCTGTAACAACTATAGCCGCAGTGACCGAAGGGGTATATCAGAAAGCCTTGGCCATATTACAGGAGCCCTGCAGCTGTAGAGAGAGCGTTTGCAGCCCTCGTCAATCATTTTCGTCATCGGTGCTGGGTTAAGAGAAGGGTGGGTTATTTAAAGATTTCAAGCGCCGGAAGTGGAGGCTCGGGATTCTTCAACTCGGCAGACTCCGGAGATCACGCGCCGGCCTCTTGACCGGATGCTCAACCACACAGTCCGTACGGGACCAGCGGGGAACAAGAGACATCGCAATTTCCTTGAAAAAGCTAGAAGTAGTGAATATGTGGGTAGAAATTGATCTCCAAGCCTGGAACAACCAGTCTATGAAAGGCTCAGGCTATAACATCGAGCTAGAAAACGCATTCACCCTGCAGAATATCAGCGGGAGACGTAATGAGGAAACCGTTACGATAAAATATTCTGAAAGGGGTATTCATGCTGAATGGAGATTGAGCGCTGGCAGGGAAACGCACGAGAACCGCGTGCTGGCCTCTCCGTTCCGGGAATGCCTCACGCCTCAGGTAGTGCATCCCAATTTCAACCTCAACCTCAACCGCAACCACCATTGCATACCCATCGATCCAGTTTACTTAGCTCTCAATGAACATGAACGCTCACATATTCGAACAACCGCTCACCGAATTTCCAGACATACCCCCCGAATTCGGACAAGATGGCGGCAAGTTCAATTACTTCTACGACCAGGTTGCCGACGAGCTCGACGACGACTTGGTCAAACGACTCAAGGCGCAGCTAGACAGCCTTCTCATTTTTGTTTGTTATATCTCTACCTGTCCAGCCATGAATCACATTGACCTAGTTGCTCCCTTAATAGGCCGGTCTCTTCGCCGGTGTGAATTCCGCATTTCTCGCGCTCACCCTTCCAATGATGAGCGCTGACCCCGCCGACGACACCAATGCATTACTCCTTCAATTGGTCAAAGGGGGGAACTCGAGCATTACATCCGCAGCGGATCTCCCTTCCGCTAACTTCACCCCCGCACCCGCAATGTACCCTGTCAATTTGCTATTCGCCACGAGCTTGACGTTCGCGCTCATGTCGTCATTTCTCGCAGCTCTCGGTCAGCAATGGCTCGTCTACTATCGCAAGCGTAGCGGTGGTGGTCCTGATCATCAAAGGAGAGAGCAGCTCAAACGGCAATTGGGGGCGGAGCGCTGGCGCTTGGAGCTGGTACTCGACGACATCCTTCCCGCGCTCCTTCAAATTGGATTAGTCATCTTCAGTATCTCATTCGTCATCTATCTCCGCACTATCAGTCACTCGATGTCGATCGTTATCGCTGGGATTGTAGGAACGGGCCTCATATTCACCTTTGGGGCCGCGTTCTGCGTCACGTGGGACCGGATGTGTCCTTACCAAAGCCCGCTTTCCCACCTTCTCTGCTGGATGGTGGATTGGGGGAAGCCCTTCCTTTCAGTCATGGCTGCATTCATTGTGTGGCTTCTTCCCATTCCGCGCGGTTCGATTATCCGCGCGGCCGAGATCCTGAGCAATTCTGAATTAGATTTAATCGACCACAAATATTCAACCAGGTGGAACTTGGCTAGAAAAACTGCTTTTCTTACACTGAGCCGCGTTGGACACCACGAGGAGACAGTGGCCAACTTGACTGCAGCTTCGATCAAAAAGGTCATACTAACATCAGAGAGTCCCAACGCCCTCATTCACGCGTCAGCCAACCTTTGCGCTATCCGCAATAAGGAAGCTTTGAAGGCGCTGAATGAGGATGAAGAGTTTCTGGATCGACTTTACAACCTAATCGAAGCCGACGGTCACAAATGGTCCTACGTAACATGTCGGACCGATTGTCCTTTGCCTCTTCAGGGTTATAGGGGAGAACTTATTCACCTGGCCCTTGCTGTCGGCACATACAACGACCTTCAAAGAGTTGAAGGCTGCGCGCACGTGGTGGTGCAGGGGTCGGTGTCGGATCAAAAGCATCGCGACATTATTCTATCCCGCCTTTATTCAATTTGCCCCATCACAGTGCAAGACCTGGACATTATACCGGACTTCGACACATCAGTCAGCAGTAACTTGCAAGTCTTTGCATATATTATTTTAAACTTCCAATATCGTAAATATCAGCACAGGAACGAGTGTCTTGAGCGATTAATCAAAGCGCTTGCGGATGGGCAGCCATGTCGTCGACACCTACTCATCATGACATGTGCTATCGCCACTTTAAGAGTGCAGCAAGAACCTTCACCATTTATTGCTTCTTACGAAAAGTGGTTCAGCATGGTTCAGCTGTGCTATAACGCGTGAGTTCGTCAGTGCGCCACCGATCTATAACACACTGATGATGGATTCGTAGGCTGCTTCCTGCAGAGCCCAGAGACCATTCAACTCCCAGAGACCATCCAACTCCCGTGATCAAAGTTCCTTGTCTTCCGGAGGCTTTTAAGCCTTTCGGCCAATTTCGCCAGTCCCACTCAAGCCGCGAGCAGCTCGACCGGTCCCAGTCTTACCGCTTCTGCATTGATTTATTACACCATAGGGGTCAGCTCGAGGCCTGGACTCGGGAAATTTCCTCCGACGTCTATGAATCAATATCACAGCTTTGGGTGTCGTTGGAGCGAGATGCCAGAGATTCAAACACTCCCACCAAAGATCGTATCCTACTACGGCAGCTTAAGTCTCGATACGTTGAGAGTCTCATGCTCATGCCGACACTGGACCTAAAGTGAGTGTTGACATACCGCATGGAACCATAATGTAATAACGATATATAATTCAGCAGTCCCCATCTGTGGTATTTGTTGGCCGACGCACTCGCCGATGTTCGTAAGCTTGCTGCACAAGAGCCTGGACACCGGGAGAATCTCATTACGCTCCGCCTCTTCGGCTTGCTACTCGTAAAAGCTCAACAGCGGAGGCGTTCGTCGCGATTCATTCAGGAATACAAGGAGTTCGAGGCATGGGCGAACGAGGGAGGGTGTGCTAAGGTCAGTTCATCTCGTGGTGCTTCGCGTTCAGCGTGCTGAGTTGTGCCCGTAGACTCCTGGTCGGTTGAATCGTGATCCCGACATATCTTGGTGTGACTACCATGATACCACCTCTTATCACAGTTACCGTCATGCCGAGAGGTCTTATTAGGTATCCAATAGGTCGTATTCGTCATGCGATCGGCCTTATTCGTTATTTGATAGTGTACTATCTACCTAACGGCGCTTTGTGTTCTCTATCATAGTAGATCGTGGTTGGTGGTAGATTCTGAACAGCTTCGACATCTGCGGACAGTTCACCGAGAGGCGTTAAGGTCGTTCGCAATCTCTTCAAATGAACATCGTCCGAACAGAAGGTAAGTATCGGCAAGATCTGCCTAGGTCGAACACGCTGGATTTGTACAAACTAAGAGCTTTTAATAAGGGGGAGGATTTGAGAGAGCGCTGCACCGGGGACACGTTAAAAATAGTAATCTGCTCTAAGCACGCGACGATCAACCTTCCGGTGCAGTTACCCGGGACAAGGACTCTAAATGCCGCTACCAGTATAGGCCCGCTATTTGAAACAGCCCATCCGAGACGGATTGACCCGTTGCGACCGCCACACGTGCAAGAAGGAAACTAACTAAGTCCGCCGATTCACCATCACTCGCCAAGACTCGTTTCTCCTCTCCCTCTTGCACGGTAGTCTCCAAGTATTGCGTCGCTCAAGAAAGATGGACCACCTTGGCGCACGCGCCATGTATTCTCAGATAATGGGAACTAGGAAGTGGGATTAACGGGTTGGTCGATGTCAAGGTGACTTGCGAACAAAGCGGAGGGTAGACAACGGTGGAGCTTATTTGATTCTTTGAGCGAATGTTACACGTATTAGGAATATCCTAAAAGATCGAATATTAGGTAAATAGAGCTTGAATAGACACGAGGCGCTCTTACCCGGGCTTCGAGCCATAGTTCGAGTCTTTTGAACGCTTCGGAGGCAGATAGGCGCATTGTGAGCACGTTTTCAACGTGATGGATGTCAAGGCGGCCAAGTGATCCCGGAGTAGCGTTGATCTTGCCACATTGCTCCACAACTACCCATGTAGCAGCCGAGGATTCCGCCTGAAAAGAAACTATCTGTGAGGGCCGGATGCTTCCGTCAGCAAGAGGGAAGCTGACCTCTATGACCGAAGGGTCAGTGGGCCATAATAAACCTTGGGATAAGGAATTTGGGAAGATATGCGCGGCCCCTGTCCACTGTGGAGTCACAGAGTTAACGTTGATGAATGCTGGGTCTGTTTCGCACCGCTTCCGACAAGTAGGTGCGTCGTATGTACCGGTGACGACACGACGATAATCGTCCCTTATGGGTGCCTGGGGAAGAAAGCAGGAGTTAGAGAACAAGACGGTGATTGGCTTTTGAGCGAATGGTTCACCAGTCTCCTGACGGAAGAACGCGATTTCGCGGCTTCCTCCGTCAAGACCATGATAGTCTCCGAGTCTTGGGCACCGTAAAAGGATGTTCTTAACGATTGAGAAGAGCTTTCCGTAGTACGATCCTCTGTACTTTTGACTGTATGCAAATCTTCATCAGCAGAGAACGCGGTGACGAAGTGGCGATCGTATCACACTGGCAGAGACGAGAAATATACATAACGTAAAATCGAGCAAGTCGCTTGGTAATTCATCAGTATCACATGCTTTAATCTCCTTCTGAACATTGTCGCATCCATCGCCAGTCGGAGCTTCGAGTAACCAAGAATACGGCCACACATCCGTGTTAAGAACTTGTTGGTGGGGGTATTTTCCAAGTTTGATGATCTCTCAATTTTAAGACAATGCTCGTAGGCGTGGAGAGTTCCCGTATACGAATTTCCGGGAGTGCTTGAGGCATGTCGAACGACTCGGAGCTGCATCAAGGACCTAACGCAAGGCAGCGGACCAGTGGATGATATTCGAAGACATCAGGTTCTCACGGTGCGGCCTCTCTCCCCGCTCTTCCTCTGGGCCTGGTCGCCCTGCCGATATCAGTCTTTGAGCACTTTTCAGTATCGAGTCACGGTCAAAAATGCGCGACAGGTGATTTCTCATTTCAGAGCGGACTCTCAATCCGACAGCGTCTGATGCTATATTCGTCTCGAAGATCACAAGACGTCGTTCGGCAAGGGCTCATCTGCTGGAAAGAACATCCTCCTGAGTCTTAACTGATAAAGATGAGGGTTACTTGACGCCGGTGAAGTCCGACCGTGGTGAGGGGAGCTTATGTACACAATTACGGCGGCGAGTGGCTGGTTGCTATGCAACATAATTGATGTTCTTCCTCACCGCCCGCCGACGGCAACGACGCACGGTTTTGGGACGCCGACGTCTGCGACTCTCAGTCCAAAAAACTCTTTTCGTTCTCTCCTTCCAACAATCGTTTCGCCGTCCTGTTATCCTTCAACCAATCTCCACTCTTTTGACAACTTCCGCTTGCGATGTACAGACTACTCTTCACTTATTTCTTTTTCCTTTCGCTCTTTTGTTATGCAAGTCCAACTTCACCCTCCAGCAGCTCAGTCTCGGTAAATACTCCCGGCGACGACCTACCGGCCGCTTCCTTCGTATCGGTTATTATAACCACCAAAGCTCAAGTGGATGCAGCTGCACTTCCCCTTCGTAAGCCTATCGATACCAGTATGATCATAGTATTTCTGACTTGGGTTGCCCAGTATCTGAAGACAGGGTTGCCTCCGAGGACGATGTTCTCCAAAGCCTTCAAGAGATCTCTGAAGCACTCTCAACAGCCGCGACCTCTCTGAAACAACTACGCTCTCAGCCAGATACTGTTGTACACGCCGCTTATTCAAATGGAAGAATAATTCTCAAGAGGCAGCTTTCCGATGAAAGGCTTGCTCGGGTTTTTGCTTCACTCATCTACGTTAGTTCTATCAATGGTCCTGCCGTTTCATGGGCTGAACTGATTATCCCCGAACTATGTTGACAGGCGCTGAGAACGCCTATGCAGTCAGGCGTGTCAAGCCCGTCTGAGAGCGTTGCTACCGCCTTCCGAAACGCAACGTAAGTCTCTGGGTGGCTCTCCTTCACGCGACCAACCCTCTGAATCTATGCCCACAGTGCGGCCACAAGGACAATCATCTCAACGTCGAACCAAGTGATACCTGGCATGTCATCACTCGTTCGACCTCTCGTCCACCCCCTTCTTCCAATGCTGACAGCTCTCAATCTTGATTTGTAAAATAACTGCGCCATAACCGCATTCCACGCGGACTTTCGACGGACATTTCTTGATCTTGTTTCAGTCTAAATTATTCTGTTGTACCGTTCGTGCATCTGCTGATTTCTAGAACTATTTGGAGCTTGTGACATGCATGACCGCTGTTTATTCAATGATGACCAAGTATCCGGTACATTTCTGACAATCTTTATATCTTCCCCACATCAACCCAACTATCATTGGAGCGCCGTCTAGGACACAACCACTCAGTGACCAAGTCTCATCGGCATGAGCGCGAGAGGTCACTTACGGGGCTCCGTCCGCGGTATTCTCGAGGAAAAGTTTCACAGTAACGACTTGGAATCCCCTCATGCTCAACGCAATGCAACATCCCTCCTCGGCACTCTCAGCTCTCATGAGCCTAACCTCCTCGATCTCTTCCTCAAGTAGGTTGGTGATAGTAGCCTTGGAAACTTTGATGTACTTCGAACTATAATTGAGCTCCCGTTAGAGGAATTGTGGTCTAGCCTATAAGCAAGGTACACTAACATTTTGACCTTAGGACGGGCGTGTCCACCGTAAGCCTCATACAGGCGCAGCACGATCGTCTTATCGGCCGAGCTGCTGGAGAAGTCATCGTCGTCACCGCGTTTGACAGTATCCAGAATGACGCTGGGCGCCCCTTCGACAATAAACGGAGGCGTATGGAGGAGCGATTCGGTCAAGTTGCTGTTCACGTGTCGAACTGCGGAACGTAACCTAGGTGTCAGTCTCGAGCTGTTTCGTCAAAGGAAGCGTAATTGAACCGACCGGGTAGCGGCGAGTTGAACGCGTAAGCGGCTTTAACGACGTCCGACTCGAAGAAGTGGCCCTGATGAGGCAAAATAGCCCACGAGAAATGATGCTCTAATCCGACCGTGTAAGCATTTCTGTACGCCAGAAAGTACATAAGTGAACAAACCTCCTTGATCTTGCTCGTTGTCGGGAGATGTCGCACCACGGAGAAGGGAGACTCTCATGACGTTGCCCGTAGTGGCGTAGCCGTACTTGGACTCGGTCAAGAGAGCGACACCATAACCGAATTCGCACAAATCGGCATAACGGTGTCCACAGACTTCGAACTTGGCAGCTTCTTGAGTTGTATTCTGAAGGTTAATAAATGTTTTGAGTGGCTACTTCCTGTTTTCGATTGGAAGAGTGAGCATACCTTGTGGGTCGGTCGAGACACCCAGCCGAACGCGCACTCATAGTACGCAATGTCACTATGAATATCGAGAGGCAGCTCGACTAAAGATTAGATTTGGGTCCAGTGAGTATCTAATTGCTCATATGGTCTGAGGGAAGTCTTACACTTCAAGAACTTGTGACGCTCGTGCCAGTCAACCTTGGCATCGAATCGGATGTATGGCCGGGAGTTCGCCTGTGTGGTAGCTACAGACGAATTCTACGTTAATAAAGCTCAAAAGCGACCATCCTACAACCATACCGTTCGTGGCATCGAGTGAAATCTAGATGGCAACTCCGCCTCATCAGTCCTTGCTAAACGAACCATGATCACGCTCCGGCGTACCTCCACCCAAATCTTGCTCTGACCATAAGCGATATCTGCTGCCAACGATGCGCGAAGCGGTCCCACCTCCTGGACCTTGAGGTTCGAGAACTCCAAAGGTTTCGAAGTTTCCAGATGATGAATCTCAGTATCCCCTGATAGATTGGATGTTCTCAGCGTCTCGGAGTCCCGTGCAATATACGAAGTCAGACCCACAAGCATCCCAATTCGGTGGTGTATCGCGCTCGAACATGACCAATCCTCCGCTCGCGCCACCCGGAATGAGCTCTCGCCTTTGAAAGAGTTCAGCTGAAGGTCGGGTCGAAATGTGACTGGAGAAGGGCTCACCCAAGCTCACGGTCGACCAAACTGACAATTCTCCCTTTCGTGATCTTAAACTCCACGCTCGCGTTCCTGAGCACGAAAGAATCGTCGACGGTTTGAATAGCTAGCAGCATCCGCAGTTAAATCCTCTGTCGTAAAGAGATAACGAACTTCGGAGCTTACCTGTGGCACCAACACCGTCCACGAGGTTCGGCGTCTCGACACCGCCGACACCGCGACCAGGAGCACCCACGACGGCGAAAGCACGATCTCCTTTCTTCGATTGCTGGATCCATCCACCGTCCAGCTCGATTTGTTGTTCGCCGCTTCCGGTGATAGGGAGGATCACGGTGTCCAACCGAGGGAAGTCGACGGTGTTGACGACGGTTAAACAACCCCCGGCTGCCTTGTGATCCTTGTACGAAGTAGGGACTCCGATGTTTTTCGAGTCGTCTATGAGGGCGGAGAGCGCGTCGTGCACCATCTTGTGACCGTCCTTAGCCACTTCGGCATAGTACTGCTCGGCGTCTACGTAAACCATCCCAATGGCCGAGCCAGGAAGAACTGCAATCAAGAAGTTCAAGATGAGACCTTGGCAGACTATGGGATTCTGTGCATCATACCGTCGTGGAACTGGTTCAGGAGGACCTTCTCCCAACAGGTGTCGATCGTGTCCTTCGGGTACGAATACTTCTCAGGCTTGAAGATGGACGCCAGAGTTGCCAAGTATTCGACATCGCGCATGAGTCGCTCAGAGTGACGGTTCCCTTTCTTGATGGAGCCATGGCTGGTGTAGGTGCCTCGGTGGAACTGTCGCATGAGGCTATCAGCAAGGGTTCGAAACCAATTGGACGCATCACTCACTTCGAGATACAACTCTCCTCTCCAGACTGGCAGAGTCTTCCCTTCTTCCGTATGCTTGTGAATGTCGTCATAGAAGTCGTCCACACTGTCGCCCATACTGACAACCGGAAGCTCGCGATGTTCGTTACCCGTGGCACGGATTCGACGAAGCTAAATGCATGGCTCAAGCTAATCAATCTTGAAGTATTCAACAATATGACTCACGTTTTCGAGCATCTTATTCAAAGGACCTCCTCCACCATCGCCGTTTCCGAAGGCAAGCAAGCCGGTGTCGGATGACTCCAAGTTCTAGCAAAACCGCTAAGATCAGCAAGCACACTACGAGTCCCCTCAACAAACGGTCGCTACCTTATGGTTCCAAATTCCCCTCCTTACATCCGCTACGGTAGCTTGCGCGGTGTACGTGTCGACGGGAGTCATGTGGCAAACAACCTGCGTCCCGTCCAGTCCGACCCAGTTGAACGTCGAGTGCGGGAAGGTGTTGACGTTGTTCCAGCTGAGTTTCTGCGTGAAGAAGTTCTCCATACCGGCACCTCTGATGAGCTGCGGAAGCGCGCCGGAGAGGCCGAAGCTGTCGGGAAGCCAAGCGACCTTGGAGGTCACGCCGAACCGGGAACGGAAGTATCGTTGACCGTAGATCATCTGGCGAGCGAGAGCTTCACCGGATGGCATGTTCGAGTCGTTCTCGACCTTGGTTAGAATTAGGGTCAGAGATGTAATTGTAGTGAAAGGGGAAGGGAAGTGCTCACCCAACTACCGCCGACGAGTTGGAATTGGCCGGTCTTGACCTTCTCTTTGATCCGTTCGTGCAGCTTTGGGTAAAGCTGCTCCACCCACTTGAATTGTTGAGCGGACGATGTGGCGAAGCGATGCTCGGGGTAACGTTCCATAAGATCAATCTAAAACGACAGTTTCAGTCAGGAGCGACAAGTGTCAATAAATTCGCACTTCATTTCACCTGAGTGGACCAGCTGCGCGCGGCTTTCTGCTGGGTGACAGAGTAAGGCCAGAGCCAGGCTACGTAGATATCCATTTAGCTAGAGACGTGACCCTGAAGAACGATATTCACTACCTGTATCAATGTGACAGTTTCCGATACCCCAGACCTGGGCCTTCTTGCCTTTGCCGAGACCCTCCTTGTAGATGTCAGCTCCTTTGGCCTCCCAGCCCTCGCCGAACACGTCTTCAGCGATCTTCCGGCACTCCTTGATAGTTCTTTCAGGGTCGTGGATGTCGAAGGTGTTCATGATTTTGTTGGCGGTGACGAGACAGAGATTTTGAAGGATGCTGTTCCCGGGCAGATCGTCCACGAGTTCCCTGAGCGTCGTGAAGTCCCACATCAGACGCCAGGCTTCTTCGTTGGGCACGACGAGGTCCGCGGAGCTCAAGTTGAAGTATCTGTTTGGCTGGAAAGTAAAGGGTTTGAATAAGAGGATATCTCAGAGAACAGTGGATAAACTCACGTCTGGAGCCCCAATACCAGACACACCAAACATCCTGCGGAATATATGAATGAGTCTGATGAAGAGGTATTACTGATCATGGTAACGCACTCGTTGCAGCTGACTTCGATGACAATGTCCAACTCTCCCTTGTGTCGAGCGTCCTTAGGAATGATGAAATCCACTCGACGGTCCCCTCCACCGCCGCCCGTGATGCCTGTAACGGGTCATTCAACTGTCAATACATTTTCATGTACAACAAGAAACATAACACCGACCTTGAAGAGGCGTTCCGTCCGTTTCGAATATCATCGCCTCGCAGCTTGGGTCGAACTCGAACTGGATGCGCTCGTATTTCTTGTCCCAGTCGGAAGGTAGTTTGAGATGAACTTTGAGCCAGTGATTTGTCTAGAGCACCCTATTTCAATACCTGCACAAAGGCTCAATGACGGCTATTCTCGTACCCCTGCATGAAAGGTCGCGAGTCAGCATAGCTCTCAATACGGAATGCTTTTGAGAAAAGGAGGGACTTACAGCTTGGTCCGAAACTTAACCCCTTCTTTGCCTCTTTCCATTCCTTCTTGTCAACTTTCATCACTTCGTCAAACCCAGGCTTGGACCGCCCGGGCGCTGACCAATAGACCATTTGGACATGCTTGTCGTCGTCGATCCGTTCGGTGAACAGGACATGTCCCAGGTTGACCGCTCCAAAGTGACCCCCGACGAAGACGTTTAGGCGATCATGAGTGAGTCCTTTGATCCATTTAGCACCTATTTGAGGACAAGGGAAAGCATGGCGTGAGGATGAAAGATCAGATACCCCGTGATCAGGGTGCATACCGGCGCTGTAGTTGGTCTCGGGATACGAGTGAGAGTGAGAGCAACCCGAGATGGGTTGATGGTACGGGATGTTCTGCTGAGAGCTGTTTTCTGAGCTGTTTCCTCCTCCCATCGTTGAAGATCGTCCAGGTTCGGGTCGTAGGGAGGAGGTCGTGGTCAAGGTGTGGGGTTGGTTGAGGAAGGCGGAGGGTCGTGATTACGTTTCCCTGCCATCACGTGTGTCTCTAATTACCCGATGTTCATCCGCCTACCATCGACCATTAATATTGGACACCTGGACCACGCTGAAAGGTCCAGTCCACTAACGATGATAAAAGTTTCGCTATGGCTACACAAGTATATAGATATACAAAACGTGGGACGTGTACCTCGCTTCACTCATCCAAGTCCCTCACACATTTCCGGGTCCTCAACCCAAACCCGTCTCGACCGTTAAATCCGATCCCCAACCTCGCTTCAGGCCCGTCGTAGACCATCTTAATTGCAGAGTTTTCTACACTTCTTCCAGCATCCTTTCCATCACCGCCAGGGAACGACGCCGCCACCAACGGCAAAGGGTCGATGAGCCATTGCTGGGTCAGACTCAAGACCGAGTGTTCTTGAGGCTCTTTGTCCTCTTTCCCCTCTCTGGGAACAAGAATCGCTTCGTCTTGCGTAAGCCAAGATGACGCGAAGACGAGGATCGCGAGGAGAGCATACAAGAGGAGGAGGGAGATGAGGAGAAAGACTGGCACGACAGGATATTGCCCTAGTAGACTTGGGACCATCTCCTTCACGTCGGTCGCTTCGGTGGCTTGCATGGTTCCTGAAGCGAGAGCGAGCATGGTTCGTGCCAAATGCTGGTTGAGAGTCGCGGTGACGTTCGGTATCGTTCCAGTGAGGGCGATGGCCATCATGTCCGTTGACAGTTGGTCCGTCGCCAATTGCCAGATCGTAGGTGACCAGAGCACCGAGGCCAAAGTGTCGGACGAACGTACCTCGGTGAGCAGCGTCCACGAGTCGGTGCCGGGAATGTACTGAACGGTCACGTTTGAAAAGGTGACGCTGCATCCCGCGTAGAGCGTGATGAATGGAATGGGTGTGAAATCTACCGCTGCATTCGATGGGTCGGGGGACAACGTCTCCGCGGAAACATCTAAATGGGTGCTCCATCGCATCTGAACGGCAAGACTCGCGGGGTTGGAAGTATACCCGTTACCGGGAAGATCGTGTATCCCATTCCTATGAGATGGCATGCACGTCAGGACGGTGCGCTGCTGGAGAAAGACAAAGTGTACTGACGTTTGGCCCCCTTGCTGCCCATCGACAATTCCGAAGATATAATTATTCATCGTCAAGACATTGGGATCACCATCCTTTGCTTCATAATAAGGTAGGCCGGGATACCCCGCCTGAGTGCAGTCCACTTTGTCGCCCAGCTCCGCGCTATGCAGGCATTTTCGATTAAGCGATTCACATTGAGCCCGGAGACCGAATGTCTGAGCTGTGAAGGACAGGGTCTGTAAGTTGACACTCGCCCCCGGAACGACGATTGCCATGTCTGAAGCGTCCGCGAGGGTGATGACCTTGAAGTTGCTTTGAGTCCCGTTGGCGATGGCGACAAATCCGGGAAGAACGACTTGAGGTTGGTCGAGCGCCCACCCTCCATTATTGTTGAGGCAAGGAGCAGAAGAGTTCCATCCATGGCAAACCGCATCGTTGAACGTCACGCCGAATGGATAGGATGCTTGGGCGTCAGTCGCAACAGGCAAGTCCACCAGCATTAAGCGGGTCGTGGTGTGTAGGTAGAGGTCCGCCAGGCCCACCGAGTGCGACATAATCCAAACCACTGTCGCAGAGATAAATGCTTCTTTGAATATGCGAGGAAGCCGGGAGCGCTTTGGATGGACGGCATAGACCCCGGAGTCGTAAATGGACATGATCGACGAAGAGCCGAACAACCGTACTAGCAGTCCGTATCTGATGATTTCTCGTCAACTGAATAGCACAGAAATCTCAGTATAGTGCTCGCTTACTGAAGAGGGGTGGGATTTTGCATGATAGCCAAGAGATCACTCGTCCGGGAGTTTCGTAGCCATTGAGATCCAGCCCGGTAGGCAACGAGGGTCATTAGAACCGAGCTCGTATCCGATATAAGGTGGCTCTGAGAGAGAGAGGTGCTAGATTAAGAGACGCGTCGAGTAGGCTCATGTACGCCTTGTACTCACCACGACGGAAGAGAAAGTCAACACCATCGAGTTTGCCGCGGCTCTTTGACCCTCTCTGGGTGCTCCTCCCTCATGAACAATGAACGAGCCATTCCTGATGGCGGCAGTCAGGCCCCTTCCTCCCTGGCGGGGTACATACTGCCGAGTGAGTAACCAGCCTAGGATTACGAACGAGAAGCCCAGGGTGACGAAGAGAACAAAGGTT
>WSUD01000439.1:0-15791 GCA_019633495.1 Tulasnella sp. 427 | reverse complement strand
GCTGGCGCTTCGCGCTGTAGGCTCAGTCATCGGTTCCGTTTTGTGTGCCCCGTTCCGGGCTGCAATCATGAGTATGGGATTTCTTCGACCACCTTTCTTCCAGTTTGTATCTCACTCTTTCCATCCATAGAGCTAAGCGGCACGATTCAGCGAAGACACACATGAGGAGGGTACATAAAGACACCCATGGGCTCGAGGTCTTGAAAGTCTCCCTCAGCCAAGCGACTTCCAGTCCACCGTCGTCCGCCAGTCCCGCTACGCCCCTGGTCACACTCGCGTCGACCCCTCCTTTCATTCCTCAGCCATCACACAGCGCCGTTCCCGAGGCACTGTTTCAGACCCAGTCGTACCAGCCTACAGCCACGCTCGAGTTTAAAGTCTACACTGTCAACGACGCCGGACCCGGTCCATCTCAGTATTCTCATCTGTGCTACAATGATCCCAATGCACCTGCCTTCACCTACCACCATTCGTACCCTCCGTATTATTCTCACTAATTCCGATCGCGGTCTTCTGTAATTTTGTGATGTGCTCTCTATGCTTGTTCTATAAAACGATGTCGACTGCGTAATACAAAGAGTGGATACGGTGCTCTCCCGACAGGGGTGAAGCATGAGAGCGAGAGTTCAAAATGGCTGGCATGGAATTTCTACGCATATCGCCCATTTTCCTCCATCGCCAACTTGATGTCAATGCATTTCTCTCGTATGATATCGATCCCCCACTCTCACTATCCAGCGGCCCTAGACTTGGCGGTCCAGTGTGATAGAATTCCTCTGCAATTAGCGAAGCAAGCAGAACGGGACGGATAATGTTGGGAATGGGACAAGGGGATCTCCATCCTGACTGACCGGTTGTAGGCTGGTGTTACCTATCAAAACGCGTCTGAATCCACTCCATCCAGCTCTTTCATTAGATTCAGACATGTTCTCGCCAGTCTACCGCCTCCCGTAGCTTCCTTCGAGCTGGACTGGGCTGCTTCACGTAGCGCACCATGCAACCCCGTCGGCTGTGAGTCACGATGTTCGATACCCTCCCTCACGCCGTTCTCCCACTAGGGTGCTGGCCAAAGTACTACCTTGGAGATAAAATATTGGATTAGTCGTCATTTTCCGTCTATCTGTCTTCAACACCTTGGTTTAGCGCTATACACCAATGCCTTCGACTCGCCCGCCCTCCGTTCGTTGGTACCGACTTAACACTACTCTACGCACGCCAGGCTTTCTCTAGTCGATGTGCTCGCAAAATACTCGCTGAATGCCTCATTATCGACGCCGAATCAAATATATCCCATCGTCGACGAACAAATCGACATCGAAGGCTGCGACTCGACGCCCGAGTGGGCAACAGTCCTACTCCAATACAGGAACATCAGGTAGCATTGCAATGATCCAAATGTATCAACCCAACACAAGGCTGCAAACTCCAGCCCCTCCCTTGCATCGAGCGCGCTGACCGTCCTCGCCGCCAGCCCTCCCGTCGACATTAGTTACGTGAAGCTCAATAGCGATGGGTCTGTCGGCGTCGCCCTCAAGCGCTCCTAGAGGTCGACGGCGCTCTCTCTTGCGTAAGTACAACTGCGAGTTGGCCCATCTCCGTCCGACAAGGAACTGGCCAGGCCAAAGACACAGAGCAAATCCGAATACCATATCAACAGCGTCGGCCAGCCATACCTCTGTTAGTCCTTAGTCGAGTTCATCTGAATAATGATTCCGTAGCCGAATAAAATCTAGAAACCTCGAAAACTCCTGCGTGCGTGTATTGAGCGCTTGTTGACAACGAACTCGCGATATCATGCGTCCCGCTTCGAGGCGGCGACCCTCGTACAGGGACTCGGGAGGTTGGCCACCCTCGTCAATCAAGTGAAGCGAGACTTCGTTCTAAACTGGGGACTTTGCAAGTCCAATCCCAGGTACGCATCCTCTGTGACCTATGGGATTCTGTCGCTCATGCATTGTGCGTGCTGTAGTTGCACCTAGTCCTTCAACAATGATGGGCTGTTTCCCCAGTTCTCGGAGCAAACGTGTACGTTCAAACAAGACGGGGCACAAGACTTTCCTTTTGAGCAGCTAGGATGGACGCCTACACCTGCAGCCGAACAGATTGATCCTCATTCTAGAGCCGGGCCAAAGCGACGGCGCGTGACGTAGTGGTACTCGGCCGGTGCACTCGTCGATCGAAACGATGCACTCTGCCAAACGATCAGCGTTCTTGCGATTACTACATATAGCTCATACATTTCCTAGCATGGTGCGGATGCATGCTAATAGCTGACTGTGAAATGCTATGGCTGTTACTGACTACGATTCAAACTTGGGCTGCAGGCAAGTGCTCGGTTGCCGTTGGATGCTAAGAACCAATGCGTTTACACGCATGCAAAACAAATTGGCAAGCGAATGAACGGCACTCGTATAACAGATTGCAGTGGTGCTAATGTACGACTATCTAGGACGGGATGCGAGGTGAATCCGTGTACTCCTACCAGGCGCTGTTGCACGGCCACACCCGACATGGCCACAAGTCCCATGTGCCAGAACGCACAGAACGCTGGTGCGACGGGTTGAATCTCCGCTTTTATCTTGGAAGTACTTGGATCCTTGGTTTGGGCGGCTGGATGCAGAGTGTCGAATGCGAGTATAGGCAGCGCAGACTTTGAAGAATTAGATATTATGGCCGAACTATCGCGTTGTTTCAGGTCCCACCCCCATCAACACCAGCTGCCTATGGGCGTGCATGCGTCACGAATACATATACAGATGAGCGATTACTGGAAGAAGGATGAGCCGTCGGGATGGGGCGGCAGTTAGGATTGAAACGCGAGAGCGGAGTTCGGAACGCGTGTCCCTCGGCATACGCAAGCACCGCGGCCCGGAACTTTCAAGCAAGCGCAAACATTGAAGACCTGGGGCGAAACGCTAGTTAATGTCCGCTCTGAGCAGCCCGCGTACATGTCTTGCGTACAATGAAACACACTTGGTAAAATAACAGTGTTCCTGAGCTAGCTCAATTCTATTTCTCTCGAGAACACAACAAAAGGCGAAAATACGACGGACCAGTCCCACGCAGGCATTTACTAAGCAGTCATCCCGGAACCCCTCGCCGAGGGCGGACTGCTTCACTGCTGGCTTTAGCAGTTCCAAACAAAAGGTAAGCGGTGTTTGCCCGAGGGGGTCAAGTCTAGCCTGTGACTTCACGACGAGCCAGGCATTCATGCTCCGTTCCGTCAAAATGCTAGTCAGGCGCTCCTCTCGGAACGAAATCAAGGCTCGTTCGCCCACCTGAACATCGCCCCACAATCAACAGGGAGCGATACAACTAAGCAGCTTGATCGAATTGGTAAGGTGACAAAGCTATTGCACTCAGAGTAGTTGATCCTTGCAGGCAATGGGGGTGTGGAGGACCTAGACGACTGCAAGACTCAAAAACCTGACTAGAGCACCTTCATCATACCGTTCCGGAGGTTTCGCCCGGGGATAGAAAATAGCGTAAAAGTGCTTGCGGTACCGGAAATGAGACCATCGGTCTGGTTTGCTCTGACGATGAGGTGTTAATCGACTTCGGTCAGGGGCTAATCAACACCACTTGCGTAACCTAGCCCGGTTCGCCGATCAAGGTTCTAGTCAATGAGGCTTTCTGAAAAGGATCGAAATGAAGAAGCACATCTTCCGGAAGGACTTCCTTGATCGGTCTCAATCATTGAAACGCTGTACACCGCTGCGCCACCGAAAACAACCACCTCTACCATTCGGCTGGAGATGATGCAATTCCACTCCAACTGTCAGTATTTGGATTAAACATATACGATGCTAAATGCTCTCACTACGTGCGTGTTTCCAAGGCTCCTGGGTGTCGGATGTGGCCCCAAAGGTTATACAGCTAGATGAGAATACCGCGGACGATCACCGAATTGGACATTCCACACCTTGTTTCCTACTTTAATAATATCCAAATCTACATCTAGCATGTAGTTACAATAAGTCCGAGTGAGGAATCCAGAGGTCGCTTACAAAGTAGCTCCATACTTTACCTCAATGTAGTGCCTTGCCCTACTGGAAACTACGGCGCCTTGTAAACGAGCTTTAGGCAACCAGTATAGTTGATATACACCATTAAACACGCTTGATCACTATTTGGAGTGAAAGCTAGAGCCTTTAGGATCGTTATCGTTCCTTTTACCTGTCAATAGCTCCTTAGTAAAGTTCCGTCATTCAAACCAGTCAGGAGCAAAGCTCTAGTCGAATAAATAGCTCTTACGTTCTGCAAGCATGTTTTAGAGATCTTTGTCTTGTGGCGCGTTTGGGAAGTCTTCTGGCCCAAAGTGCCCGGAATCTTTTCTTCCGAACGTAGTTGGCCCGAACTCTCCGTGCCGTGGGAAACCACTTGAAAGTCGCCGCAGCCCGCCACAAACCAAGCACCTCGGATCCGTCGATACCTATCCTGTGCAAGTAGGTTTTCACTAGTTACATATGAGTCTAATAGACTGAAGGGGCTAAGGGTATCTCGGGTGTCTACAAACAACAAAGGGACAGACGACCGCGATGCCCTGTTCCCCTCTTTCGCGACTCTCCATAGTCGATGAGACTCTGACGTGGGTAGACGGGTATATCACCATTCAGGAAGCTATTCGATATCATGAATCAGCATTCAGCCTGAGCTACGATTTAGTCTAAACTCACAGAGCCAAGAATGGTCGCCATCGTTGGGCGTCGCTGAGGGTCATGTGACCAACAAAGCTTCCAAGTGGGGTGAATCGTCGACATTCTCCCTCGGTCGAGAGGCAGGTCTCCCCGGTAGATAGCTTTCGACACAGCGGTATCCGTCTTCAAGCTGGCGTAAGGTATTTCGTCTCGCAGTATATCTGCCAAGAGGGACTGTAGTCAATGACCGGACCACGACAAACGTCAGGTTCTGCTTACAGAGCGCCAAGCACGCAAACGAGTACACGTCCGACCACCATTGACGACTTTGGCCCTCTAGTACCTCAGGAGCCGTCCATCTTAGGTCTCCTATCTTTCCTTGCACGTCACCTTCGGCATTGTGGTCCTCAAGCCACCCCAAAAGCCCGACGTCGCCGAGCCTTACTGTCCCATGGTCGACAAGAATGTTACTCTGCGAAATTAGACAGAGAGCACAAGATATCAAATCTTAAAGCCAAAAATTATGAGGAAGATCTGTTTACCGGCTTCAAGTTGGAATGTTTGATGGGGTTTCCCGGCGGCATGGTTAGGAGGTAGTTCAGGCCGTCCGCAACTTGCTGAAGCTGCCAATATATGTTAATATTACTGATCTCAAGAATAGACTGAATCCAAGCTCACTAGATCCCGTCTATCAGCCTGCGGATTCCTCTCCAAGTACTGCATAATGTTCCCATCCGAGCAGAATTTCGAGATGACAACCGGGATATCATTGAGTACCGCGGTTCCTAGGAATTCCATGACGTTGACGTGGTTAAGGGATCCACAGTCACGGAGCCAAAGCTCAAAGTCGGCAAGAACTTCGTCGTTGGATGTCAGCTTAAGAGGCTTTATGGCAACCTTGGGATGTGCAACGCTTAGCGAACAACGCTACGCCTTGATCGCAAACTCGGGAGCGCACCGGTTCCTGCGTTTTAACGAAGACACTCGCATATGTCTGGAGCTCTCTCGGATCTCGCATTATTACATCAGCTTGAATATCCTGCTCTCCAAACCGCCGAACTATGAAGAAGCCGTCATTTGAATCGAAGCTGTCGTACCAACCCCCAGAGAGTAGCCTGGGATGTAGAACAGACGCAGGGGCTCGCGGCGAAGTAATAGACAGGTCGGCTATTCGCGTACTGCATAGAGGGAGGAGGTCAGGAAGGCAAGTCCTACCGTCGCCTCAGCACCTACAGGATCACTTGGGGGGCTTTTCTGCCGGAAATAACACATTCCCTGCTATTGTCTCGACAGCGATTGCACCGCGCTGCTGTAGACAATTCAAATTTGCATCGCATCTGAATAGGTCAGGCGTTTGCTTTCGTGCTGACTCTGAGCTTCCGGGAAGACCTGATACGGTACCTTCAACCTCCTGCAGTTATTGCATGCCCCAGGTCTATAAACATAGAAAGCGCAAATCAGTCAGCATGGTACCTTCGGAAAGCAGATGTTTCGATGCAAAAACGTCTGCTACAATACCAGCAAACTCAACATTCGTCAAGATAGGAGCACACACTGGGCACGAAGGCGCGCATGCCGCTTTAGAAGGGTGCAAGCGCGAACAGGCACTCACAATCTCACCGCCCCATGAGGCAATGTATCAGCTGCCTTAGCGCTGCTCGTCCTTCCCCTTGCTTCGCCTTTGCTGCTATCGTCATGCGAGCCTAGACCAAAGCCAGCAAAACGTTCATCATACTCGTGGGCATCACTACTAGGATTTCCATCATCGCCGAGGGTTGCCATTCCAATTATCTGAGGAATGTAAGCAGGGGCTCCAGAGAGCCATAGGCTGACTTGGCTTAAATATTCTTCAACGTCTCGCTGCCGTTGATTCTGCTGTTTCTGAGAGGCCTCGAGTCTCTAAACGGATTTTTCAACGAGAGATCCGTAAAAACCTGTTCAGCTCGAGTATGTTCATCAAGCAAGGGGCTACATACCTTAAGTGCCCTGAAGATATAGTCGATCTTCTCTTCTCGCTAAATTGGACCGAACGGGGAGAAAGTATCAAGGGTGTCGCTAGCAATCATTATATCATTCAAGCTTACCGCTTCGTTTTCAGCGTCCTGTAGAGGAGCTGAAGGTTTGGAGGCGACGGCGGTCCTTGATTCCCGACTTCCACGTGCTGCTTTGGTCTGGCTATTTGAAGCTGAATCTTGCTTTTGGTCTTTACTGCCTGAAGGATCCATATTCAAAGAGAACCGGTTGCTTTCATCCTCTGGAATAAAAGTCTGGGAATACTCTGAGGGTTGAACGGGTGCGATGAGCGATGTTTCGAGGCATTTGTTGGAAGAGACACACCAGCAGTTGACCACAGCTGCGATGGAGCAGTATAATACGAGCCCCGAGTATTAGATGTCTCAGGCTGAGGAGGTTGTCTAGTGTCAGAACACTCGCCCGCGGTATAGACGACCGCGGCTTACGGAGTCGGTATCATGGTTTGGGGAAAATCGTATCGGAGTGAAGCTTTTCACGATCACTGACTCGAATAGTGGCGCAATGTCGTCCACTTGGCGGAGACTTTCCGATGGCTTAACCGGTTCTGCCACCCCGAACTCCTCCAACTAGTTCGAGGACATGAGGAATGATAGCTGTACCTGGGTGGCAGCTACGCGCTTACGATATCCTCCAGACGTTCGACGCATTCCTTCATATGCAGCCGCGATCCAGGCTCTTTCTGCCAGCACTGCTGGAGGAGTTTAGGTAGCGTCGGAACACCGACTATATTGGGTTCTTCCTCGCAAGCCGGCAACTTTAGGGTTATGATGTGGAATATAACAGAAGCGGAATTGGTGACATGGTGAAACGGGATGTGTTCGGTCATGATCTGCAAAAGGACGTCATGTGGCCATTCCATGTGCTTTATCCGATTAACGAACCTCCCAAGTCAGCCATGCCCAAGACCAAACGTCACTCGATGGCGAAAGGGGACCGTCGTTGTCGAGCCGCTCCGGACTCGTCCAGCGGACAGTTCCGCGATGTATGGTCTGACTTGCCAGTCGCTCGAACTCCTCATCTAGCACTTGAGCTAACCCGAAGTCAGAGATGGCAGCACGGCCATTGTCTTTGATCAAGACATTTGACTGGCAAGCGACGTGAAAAAGATGTAACACCCAATTTACGAGACCGTACTCACACCTTTGATATCTCCGTGGCAAATAGGGGGCACACGAGAATGCAAGTATTCGATACCTTTTGCGGCATCCAGAAGCTTTTGAAGGAAAGTTGGGGTTGAGTTTCATATGTGTGTTTCGGATGAGATGACCACAATCCTTTCCATACCAGTTGCAATCGCTCCACGACGGAAAGACCATTTCGCTTCACGAAGGCCGTACTTTGACCATTTTCCATCCACGGACAGACGAGTAGCGCTTCCGTCTTGCCTTCGTGGGAGGAAAAATGGAAACCAACAAAGTCGGTGATGTTGTCGTTCTTGAGTTGGGACCAAACGTACGCTTCTCGAATGAATCGCTGTGGATGGAACGTTCAGATAGGACTAAGAGACCGTCTATCTCCGTGAGCTCACCTTCTCGAGACGATCCTCGTTCACCTCGACATGTACCTGTAAGGTCTTCACGGCAACCTTCACTCCCTCTATTGGAGCTTTGAGAGTGGCAACCACAGGATCCATGTCTCTCGGGTAGGTCGCCTTCCGGACTTGTCCGAAGCCGCCACTAGCTACAACTTTCCCTTCATCGGCATACACGAGATGATCCAAACTGATACGGAATGGCGCGATGCGCTGGCGCCAGGTCTAAGAGTGTATCAAACGAGCGTTCGTGAGCCTGCTCTTGATTAGAATAATCCGGACTCACCTCTAAAAGGGTGTCGTCTGAGCTGTATGCCATTGGTTCGATGGTCGGGGTCATCAAGGATCCGGAAGTGAATGGAATGACTGAGCATGGGAATAGCAATACCGCTATTGTGGGAAAAATGGATGTTCGTGGATCCTCTTCTTCACCAGAAAATTATTGAAGCTCCTGTTAGTCTTTTGGACATGTCGTTTGGGCGCTACCGCTAAGCTAAAGTCCAGTTTCATGACGGTGATCCGGGCAAGGACAATCAAAGTGGTCTTCCGTTTTTTCTAGACAACGCTGGTTCCCTTGTTCCGTTCCTCCATTTCTTTACGTTCGCATGCCCTCTTAACAAGCTTATCCCTGCCACTGCCTGGTTTTGATCAGTCGCGAAAGGCCTTAGAAACGAGGGGACTTGAAGAATACCCGCTCAGTATTCTTAGAGCCGTTGTACCATTTGCTAACCTAGCTTGCAGATCCTTCGGGGTCGGCTGAAAGATGCGCTGCAGCGAAGTACAGTCAATATGTACCCTATTGCGTCGACAAAGTTCCGAACATCGCATAGAGCGCTGTAGCGAAAGAACTCGCGAAATTGGCGAGGAAGCCTATGCAAAGCTAGACTCCTATGATGAAGCATCGCTACGCAAAGAATCTCGCAAAAGCCAAGCAACATGCCCGAGAGAAACCCCATTCGGAAGCGTAGGCAGTAGGACTTGGACTTCGCTCGCATGTATACATTTCCATCCTAATACACGGAAGGGATTTCACCAGGAATCAAGCTATTCCAAATAGTAAATTAGCTACAATTATTGACCATGAATGAACCAAAAACTTACGGATTCGAGAACTGTTGCCATACTTGGACGGCGCTGAGTGTCATGCGACCAACATAGCTTCCAAGTTGGGTGGATCGCTGCCACTGTTTCCCGATTGATGGGAAGCTCTCCTCGGTAAATGGCTTTTGACACAGCGACATCAGTTGGCATGCTCGCATATGGCGATTCTCCGCGTAGGATAACTGGTAAGGGGGGCTTTAGTTTGCGTCCGGCGCAAAACTAGATGCGACTTACAAAGTGCCAAGCACCCGAACGAATAAACGTCCGACCACTGCCGGCGAGCTTGACCCTCAAGCACTTCCGGAGCCGTCCACCTTGCGTCTCCCGACTTCCCGTGTACATCGGATCCAACATTGTGGGCCTCGAGCCACCCCAAAATACCAACATCACCGAGCTTCACTTTGCCATCGGCAATAAGAACATTGTTCTATTTGAGTGATTTCGGGAGGAATGAGTGTGAGAACAGTAGACAGCAGATAAGTAACACAGAAGATTATCCTTACCGGCTTCAAGTTAGTGTGTTCGATGGCGTAGCGAGGTCTGTTGTGGATGTAGTGTAGACCTTCGGCGACTTGTCGGAGCTGTCGATCCGTCAGAACCTGTGTGCTTGAGAAAAGTGGCGAAGCTGAGCTCACCAACTCCCGTCTATCAGCCTTTGGATTTTTGTACAGATACTCCGCGATATTTCCGTCGGCACAGCATCTCGAGATGACCGCTGGAGTGCCACCACCCACAACAGCTCCCAGGATCTCGAGCACGTTATCGTGATTGGGGGATCCCCATCTCCAGAGCCAATGCTCAAAGTCGGACATAATGGTGGCCAGCTTGGTATCGGAAGCGAATTTGAGAGGCTTGATGGATATCTTTCGGGATGTGATATTCAGAGAGGCTCCGAGAGTGAGAAGCTAGGGACCTTACCGATTCTCCTGTTTCCAAAACGTTGCCCGTGTATGCTTGGTATTCACCTCCCGGACTTGATGTCTGATTACTGCGAATCGCGTCCTGGTCAAACCGGCGGATGACGGGAAGGCCCTCCTCGTTCGTGATTTCGCTGGAAACTGGAGATAGGGCAACGGAAGGAAGAGACCCCAATGGTGAACTAGGGGAGAAGGACGGGGAGACAGTAATTCTGGCTGGTTCTCGGGGACGTCGTTTGAAGTTTGCACCTTTCGGTACGCCAGTTGCCGGTGGAGGTCGCCAATCCACCGGGCTTCCCGATGGCGGAAGTTGAATCGGCTGACCAGCAATATTCGAAGGGGGTGGAACGACCGGCCGTTCATGAGGACTTCTCGGTGCTCGCACGAAAAACGTGTGATCATCGCGCGACGAGGATGATGAGAGGGCAGTAACCTCAGACCGGGGATACCGGGGTACGCCGGACGGCATCTGGGTGACGACGGTGGGCTGGACTGAGTGTACGATCGGAACCGGCCGGTCGGCCCCTAGGGTGCTGGGTGGTATGAAGGCGTTAGGTGGACCAGGTATAAAAGGAGGTTGGAGTATGACTTGTTGCGGAGGCATAGATACGGGAATCGGAGGAGGTAAACCGCCGGTGTACTGTGAGACAACCTGTGTGGGAGCATGATAGGGAATGAAGGGCGGGCTCCAGTGGTATAGGGGACCGAATCTGGGTGCTCCAGATAACCATCGACTGACTTCACCCAGATAAGCTTCAACTTGTCGTTGTTTCTGATCCTGCTCGGTGCGAGAAGCTTCGAGCGACTGAGTCGTGGTTTCGGGAAGTCATGTTAGCTCAGGAGGAATCACGGAGAGGCAAAAGTGTACCTTAAGTGTATTGAAGATGTATTCGATCTGCCGGTCCCTCTACAATCGTAGAGATGTCACTAGTGGCCGTCGTCGAAGGATACGTCGTATTCGAACATACCGTATCGTTTTTCTCACTTTGTCCATGAGCAGGAGCCGACGGCTCGTTGAGAATTCGTAGATCTTCAACAGGCGGCGGTTGTCCCCCAATGAAGTCCCAGTCCCATGGTGCATCGTCCGAACCCTTCTTTGGTTTAGACTTTCTCCTGGAAGCCCGAAGTATGCGCTGTGTAAATGCCCTGAACCCGCTTCCCGACGACTTGTTGGAAGACCCAATCGACGGAGGGTTGACGGGCACAAGACTTTTGGGACGGAACGAGCTCGGCGGGGCGGTCGAGGGGTACTGGATAGGCACCGCGGCGGGTTTCGCCGGTGCGCTCGGAGTCGAATCCGTCTGCGGCTCTTTACGATCTGGATAGTCTGTGGTCGTCGAGGTGAGCGGTTCGGTATTGTGGCCTGGAATAGGAGGTAAATCCTTCCGAGGATTGATCGGACGCGGTGGTCGATGTTTGCGGTCCCCGAAGGGAAGGGATACGCTAGCTTCTGGTTGCAGCTCCAGCGGAGCGGGTAGGTATGAAATCAAACCGTTCCAGGTCTCAGACTACGCAAAAGGGCATCTCGTCAGACAATTTGAACCCAGTACAAAACATAAACATACAGAGTCCGCGAAATTCAAGTCCAAGGCTGGAGGTGCCATGGCGAAGTTGGTCCTGAATACCGGCGCAAAAGACGCGGCAGAGTCGTCTACCACGCGGAGAGCTCCCTGCTCTGCCTCGGCCCTTTGCGGCGTTCCAAATCCTTCTAACTGAGATAGCATTTTGTTAGCGATGATATGGTGTTTCAGTGAGGAGAGAATCCGGGCTTACGATATTCTCTAAACGGTCAATGCAGTCATCCATATGCAAACGTGACTCTGGTTCTCTCTGCCAGCATAGCTGGAGTAGCTTCGGCAACGTTGGGACATCGGCGATCCCACTGGCCTGCTCATAGGGCGGCAGTTTAAGCGTTATGATGTGGAATATGACGGCGGCAGAATGGCTGATGTGGTGAAACGGGATTTGTTCGGTCATGATCTACACAAGGGTGTCAATATGCCTTCCACATGCCTTGCCTGAACGACGAACCTCCCAGATCAACCATGCCCAAGACCATACATCACTCGATGGCGCGAGAGGACCATCGTCATCGAGGCGCTCTGGACTGGTCCAACGCACAGTTCCGCGGTGAATAGTCTGACTGGCCAGTCGCTCGAACTCCTCATCAAGGACTTGAGCCAGACCAAAGTCACAGATGGCGGCATGTCCGTCATCTTTGATCAAGACATTCGACTATAAAGCAATGTGAGAACTTCTCGACACAGCCTCGATGATTCTAAACTCACGCCCTTGATATCCCCGTGGCAGATAGGAGGCACACGAGAGTGCAGATATCCTATACCTTTCGCAGCATCTAGAAGCTTTTGCGGATAGGTTAGTTAGAGTTGATAACCGCTCGCTTCCACGCGACCTGGTCCGTCCGTACCAGTTGTAACCGCTCGGCAGTCGAGAGACCCTGTCGTGTCACGTAAGCTGCACTTTGACCATTTTCCATCCAGGGACATATGAGCAACGCCTCAGTTTTCTGATCATTGGACGAGAAGTAAAAGCCGAGAAAGTCGATGATGTTGTCGTTCTTCAGCTGAGACCAAACATAGGCCTCTCGAATGAATCGCTGTTATAGAGGATCAGAACCAGATTCGCGAAGCTTAGATGAGGGCTCACTTTTTCAAGGCGCTCCTTGTCCACTTTCATGTGTATTTGCAGCGTTTTGACGGCGACACTAACATCCGCAGCTCGACTTGCGGGTTCTTCGCCTGTATCTACTGGGGCCACGTCGCTAGCGTAGGTCGCTTTCCGTACTTGTCCAAAGCCACCGCTGGCTACAACCTTTCCCTCATCGACGTAAGTGAGCTGCTCTGGATTGATCCGGAATGCTGCTATGCGCCGGCGCCAATTCTAATCCGTCGAGATACGTGTTGGTCAGTGCTGGTCTTCAAACGTGACAGTATGGAGCACCTCCAAAAGAGTTTCGTCTGAGCTGTCCGACATCGTTTGGCTCCTTGCGATAGTTGCGCGATGTGCTGGGAGGCGGGTAGTGGGAAAGCAGTGAAGCGGGAGAATCCCAAAGGTTGTGCAAATGGCGAAAGTGTAAACAAAACAACCCGTTCCGGAAATGGTGGTGTTCGTAGACGCCCGCGGTGTCCGACAGCCGTGGCCGTTTACTGGCTTAAGCGTTTGATAACGAGAAGTCAGTCCCACGATTATTGTACAAAGGCTAATGGGAGAAGACAAGGCTAAACCCGGCGGTCGTCAGATTTCAGAATTGTAAGACTGCTCGACTTTCCGACTACCAAGAGGCGACCTGTCAACAGTCTCCGATCAGAATAAAAGTTGGGAAGAGAGGACTAAAACTGAGAATGTTCACCGACTCAAGAGCTAATTGCATTGACGGGCGTCGGGAAGAGCACTGATTCCAGCACTGCAACCAAGTATAATGTAGTTCCGAAGCAGCTCCCCAGTCTACGGGGAGCTCTCCTCGGTATATTGCTTTGGAAACGGCGACGTCGGTTTCAAAGGTAGAGTATGGAATTTTATCCTTCAATATGCCTATGGTGGAAGACGAGAGTGAGTAAAGTCTCGCAGCGGTGTAAACGTTTGACAAACCGAGCGCCAGGCAGCCGAAGGCATATACATCCGCCGAGCTCGAGTAGAGCTCTCCCTCGAGAATCTCAGGGGCGGTCCATCTTACATCCCCAGGCCTTCCGTGAACGTTCGCTCCAGATGCGATAGACAAGAATAATGCGATGCCAACGTCGCTGAGTTTGATGCTGCCGTCTGCCTCGACGAGCACGTTGCTCTGTGTATAGGGATTCAGCAAGTCAGAACGTCTGGAAGACTAAGATTCAATTACCGGTTTAAGATTAGAATGCACGATGGTTGGCTTTTGATGAAGGTATACAAGCCCTTCCGCAGCTTGCCGAAGCTATCGCAAATAAAACGAGTAGGTGAGAAGCGGAGTACAGACTTCTACAGGATGAACGTGCCAGAGATTTTCTGTCCGCTTGTGGATGATCACTTAGGTAGTCAACAATGTTGCCGCTCGGGTACCAATCGCTGATGATAGCTAGGCTTGAACCAATAAATGTCCTCCCGGCCAGTTTTGCGATATTCACGTGCACGCGGGAGGTCCACCGCTCCATCCATGCCGTCAAACTCGCTACGACATGGTGGCGCGACTTTGAATGACGGCCTACCAGGAGATGGAGAACCTTAATTGAAACCTGTAGAAAACACTGTCAGGACATATTCGTGCTCATGAATGGCGAAGTCTGACAGGCTTACCACTTGCCCGGTCGCTACGATCATGCCCTTCAATACATTTCGCTCTGTCCCTGTAATGGCATCGTCAATTAACTGGATCTCCTCCTCCCTGAATGCTTTGCAGCCAGAATGTTCGTCGATGACCGAAGCAACCAAGTTCTGGGTGCCCGATTCCGAAACTCCCGACTCGCTCGCTGTGGAACCAACAGCTCGAGGAATGGAGTCCGGACTTGACATAGTATCCCTCAACGCCATCGCGGCGAGGTTGACCGAATTATACTCCTTCGGACGACCATGGATGGGCTGCCTTCTTCCCGGTGGTCGGGTTAGCCATGATTGGTCTTCCTGGCCGAGAGTTGCAGAGGTTCGATCAACAAACGGCTCAGAATTAAGAGACGAAGTGATGCTCAGGGCAGGCTTGGCTCTTGGGGGGATGATCGGTGCACGTATGCTGGGCATTCCGACGGCTTCGAGACGTAGTCCTGGGGCTGGAGCACCGAAAAGAGGAGCTTGTGACAGCCATTGACCTAGATGAGACAGGTACTGCTTGATTTCCCGCTGATCCTGCAGATATTGAGATTGTGTAGATTCGAGTCGCTGAAGAGCGTCCAAAACGTCAAAGCTCGAGGACTTGCAGCGGCGCGTCGACCGAGGACATACCTGAATGGTCTTTTGGAGATGAAGAATCTGTGGGTTTGACTGCCGTATACCAGGGATGATGTCAACGAATACATATGGAATGACAAGGCATCTATCGCTCACAGATCCACTCTCAGGTTCAGAGCTATCTCTACCTGAGCCATCAGTCGCGCTGGAGGGACTGTTGATGTCTGAGTGTGGGACATCGAGCGCGTCCCATGGATTATATTCGTAATCGTGGTCTGTCTTCTGGTAGATGTCGACGAATGCCGCTTCGGACCACTTTTTCTTCTGTCTTTTGGAGGTCCGGAAGATGCTCTTCGTGATCCCGAGAAGCCCTGGGAACGATGCTCCACGGGATGACGAGCTAGAGTCCGTTCCACGAGCCGCTTCCAGAGATACCCGAGGATCCGGACGAGAGTTTCGTACTGGTCGTCTAGATGGTCGTGCGGTTACGGAATTCTCGAGCGTGAAGACGTATGGTCGTGGGTGCTCTTCCGGAATAATTGCTTCGATAACATGAGGTGGAGACCCTATGACCGGATCTGGGAGAGGTGGTAGGTCTTTGGTTGAGTTCATAGATGCGCGTGACGTTTCCTTCGCGTCCGCCAGTGACGGAGGGAGTGTCTTCCCGTGCACTGGCCTGGCAGACTTGATGCTTCGAGT
>WSUD01000438.1:0-15803 GCA_019633495.1 Tulasnella sp. 427 | reverse complement strand
GTTGAGACCAAGGGCCGTACCCTCGAGGAGACCGCTGCGTTGTTCGATGGTGACGACAAGGTCGCTGAGCTCCACGCTCGTGCTGCTGCCGACGCTCACCTCGGTGGCGGCAAGGCCCGCACCCCCTCTGTCGATGAGAAGGGTGACGTTGACATGATCGAGCAAAGGTCTTGAATCGTGTAGGGTCTCCGTGATGAGTTTCTCTCTACTTTTCTCTCTCTATCTACTTGTTGTGCCTCTCCACTCGATATAAGCGTGCTGTGTTCACGCGTCTATGCTTCTATTCTTCTTCTGTCTACTCCTGTGTCTCCCTCATTTTGTTATCGCCTGCGACTATTAAATGACCTGTGACGCGCTTTCTCTCTCGATCCGTCTGTGCTTGCGAATCAGCCTCTCACGCCCAGGCTTACGACTGTGAGAAGATTACCATCAATTAAGGAACATGGCTTCTCGTGAAGCACGCAAAAGTCTCTTGGTATTAGGAAGCCAAGAAGATCTGCAGTTCGGGCTGGGCCGCTCCGAACCTGCTCGGCGAGATTTACTGGTTCTCGACTTCTACCCGAGCCATCACTGCAACGATCATAGTCTTGGAGTTGAAGTTGTTTCGACCTTATAATGAGCTAATAACTTCGTGTAGCAACGTTGATCATAGTTATCTCGCCTACCCGCATTCGAGGGGCAAAGATGCACGTCCCTCCAACCCGACCTCAAAGTTAATGAAATCCGTAGCTGAAACGCTTAATCAGAAGTAGGCCGTTTCCTCTTTTGCTTTTCAACATGTTCATGATAAACGAATGATCGGTCTGATAGGCAAATAAATAAAGCACATCCAATGTCAGCTGCCCTCAAGTCAGAACACCAACTAGCGGATGAGGACTCTCAGATGAGATAGATTATCGGTTTGATAAGCTCTTAAATACATATGGTGGAATATCTTCCGGTTAAAGGTGATCTACTGGTGTTAAGATAGGCCTAGAAGGGGCTGAGAGTTAGCAGGACCTTGCCTCTAGCTATAGCCGGAACATTCGGTTCCAGGGACTCGCACCTTGCCGCACGATTGATCCACTTGTACCACTCAAATGATTCTTTCTTAAACGCCTGTAAACAGGTTTGAAGACCTCATAACTCACTGAACTTGCTGATAGTTAAAGCGCGATGCACGACGGCGATGGCATTGGTCACGATACATTCTCATCCGCACCAAGACCCCGCTTTAGTTTAACGCTGGAACCCATAGAGCTTCTCTTTCACATTGCCCATTTTGATAAGGACACGAGGCCACGGATGCGGCTGCGGATTAAGCTCTGAAATCTAGTTTGGAAATGCAGCAACTCTAGGAAATTCATTCAAGCGAAGACTGATATCGGCACTGGTATTTTAACGACGAGAGAAAGTCCAGTTAAATCCTTATAGCTGGTAGACGGGAACTATGCCCATTTGGTCATCGGTTAAGTCATGCACTCGGAATGAGATGGTGGTCTAAGAGTTGCTCTGAAACGAAACATTTCAAGACGAGCGGGAACGGTCCGACCTGCTTTCTGAAGTAGTCAACACACGGTGCGATGTCGATAATCATGATAAGCGTGTTTGCGGTTTTTGTATTTGATGTCGTATTCGATCAGCTCGTCTAGACTTTGTTCTCCAACCCATCTAGGGCAGCGAATATCGAGCCCGGTTTGCCCCTGGCCGCTTCCACGATCGATATTCATCAATGACGTCCGTGAACGATCATTGCCGTAGATGTGTAGATCTACGGGGCTGATGCTCACTCGGCTAAACGAGTGAATAACCTAACGCTGAAAGGACTGTTCTTTACCATGGCCGGTCAACCAATCTATCGCCGTGTCGCAGCAGTTCATCATCGCCGCAGCTGATGATCGCTTAAACGCGCACTCGACACACACAAACCAGTACTTTGAGCTCAGCGTACGCATGGTCGTCCCGTCGCGTGACGTCAAGCGCTTGCACAGAGGTTTGGTGATGCTCGATTTGGATTTGGCGTCTCGGCAAGGATAGCTCGCCATCGAGCACGGAGTTGTCGAAACCTTCTTGTGTACCTGTTTTCTCGCTGAGCTTCGGTACCTATAATGCCATAGCTTTAGACGCCGTTCAGCGATCGCCATATTTACAAAAATTGATTTTGCATTAACTGTATACCATTTTCCTCGTTGCCGGTGTGGTGAGGAGGGACCCCGGAACCGCAGGGTGGAACAGGAAAACAGAGAAATCTCCGCCGGGTTATGGCAGCTCGTACGTTCGAGTGTTGACCATCAGGCGTGCACACCACCCTGTCGATGTTCGGGGTAATGGCGGGAGTGGCGTGCAGGGAGTGGGCAGATGCTCGGGGTTTCCTCGCTGACAGGCGGAAGGTCTTCCCTCGCACCATCCATTACTTGTGTGGTGTTTTCTCGCTGGTTTCCGTTGAGTATCCAAGGCCAGAGATCGGGAGAGGGAAAAAAGAAGACAGGCGCGTTACAGACACAGAGCAGTGAGGCCAGTTCCACGGTACGGGTTGTTCGTCGAGTTAGGATGTCCAAACAGGTCAGGTTCAGCGGTGGAAACGTATTTTCGGTTCACCAACCAAGCACCAAGAACGGCGAGACAGCGGACCTCTGGAAACTCACCGGACATGATCCATCGTCCATTAGCAGCTTATTCAGTTCCAGGGTGTTACGCCTCCTCCCGTTGGTCATTTCGCTTCGCCCACAATCGTATAAAGACCCCCAGCCAATGCCGCCAAGATTGGTTCTGCAGCCTGCGCTTCCTCCCCTTCCTCCCCTCTTCTCCCTCTCTTCCTCCCTCACCCCCCACGCAGACCCATCTCTAAGCGGCTCATACCATGGCTGGCGGACTCGTCGCAACCGGCGGAGGCAACAGTGATATCAATGCCCTCCTTCACCAGGGTTCTTGGTACTCCAACTCCCGTCTCATCAAGCTCAACCTCTGGATCTTGCTCCTCTTGATCACATCGTCGACCAACGGTTACGATGGTGCGCTATTCCTCGGCCAGACCGAGCGGAAGACCCTCGTATCCGGATGCTGACTTTTCCTCTCAACACACAGGCTCAATGATGAACGGTCTCCAGACCCTCGACCAATGGAAGAGCGCTTTCAACAACCCCTCCGGTGGCATGGTGAGTGTCGCTTTCGTCGAGGCTGCTGCCACACAAATTGGCTCAGCCCAAATTCCAATCCGCGTCCTTTGTTGTGCTCACCAATACCCCGCACTTTCCCAGCTCGGTCTCCTCAACTGCATTCAGACCGTCGGTGCCCTCGCCGCGACTCCCTTGGCTCCCTATGCCACTGATGGCCTTGGTCGTCGTATCCCCATCTTGTTCGGTGCCACCGTCATGATCGTCGGTACCATCGCCCAGACCCTCTCCCACAACGTTGGCGCCTTCATTGGTGCTCGTTTCTGCATCGGTTTCGGTCTTACCTTCGCCGCCAACGCTGCTCCTCTCCTCGTCACTGAGTTGGCTTACCCCTCTCAGCGCGCTCCTTTGACCTCGATGTACAACTCCCTCTGGTACTCCGGTGCTATCATCGCTGCCTGGACCACTTACGGCTCCTTCCGCATCCCCTCGTCCTGGGCTTGGCGTCTCCCCTCCGTCCTCCAAGGTGTCCCCTCCGTCCTGCAAGTCGCTCTCATGTGGTTCTGCCCCGAGTCTCCCCGTTGGTTGATCAACAAGGGCCGTGACGCCCAGGCTCTTAAGACCCTCGCCTACTACCACGCCAAGGGCAACGACCAGGACCCCCTCGTCCAGTTCGAATACAACGAAATCAAGGAAGCCATCGCCCTCGACCAGCAGGTTGCCTCCAGCGTCGGCTGGACTGACCTCTTCGCCACCCCCGGTAACCGCAAGCGCATGCGCATCATCATTGCCCTCGCTTTCGTACGTGCACCTTTCCTTCCTATTCTACAAAATTTTGCCTCTAACAACCTCTTTTCCTGCAGTTCTCTCAATGGTCTGGTAACGGTCTCGTCTCCTACTATCTCAACCGTGTCTTCGACACCATCGGCATCACTTCCGTCTCGACCCAGAACTTGATCAACGGTATCCTTCAAATCTTCAACTTCCTCGTCGCCATCATCGCTGGTCTCCTCTGTGACAAGATTGGTCGCCGCACCTTGTTCATCGCCTCCAACATCGGTATGCTCGTCTTCTTCTGCATGCAGACCATCTGCTCCGCCCGTTACGCCATCACTGGATCGCACGCCGCTGCCAACGCTGTCATTGCTGCCATCTTCTTGTACTACGGCTCTTACGATATCGCCTATACCCCCCTCATCGTCTCCTACACCGTCGAGATCTTGCCCTACCACCTCCGTGCCAAGGGTTTCACCGTCTTCAACTTCGCCATCTCGCTCTCGCTCATCTTCAACCAGTACGCCAACCCGATCGCTCTCGATGCCCTCGGATGGAAGTACTACCTCGTCTACTGCGTCTGGCTCGCCTTCGAGTTGGCCTTCATGCTGTTCTTCCTCGTCGAGACCAAGAACCGCACCCTCGAGGAGACCGCCGCCTTGTTCGACGGTGATGACAAGGTCGCTGAGATCCACGCTCGCGCTGCTGCTGATGCCCACATCGGCACTGGCAAGGCTCGCACTCCCTCCGTCGACGAGAAGGGCGAGACCGACATGATCGAGCAGCGCCACTAAGCGTCCGATCGTGAGGGCTTCGTGATCCTTTTTTTTTCTTTTTCTTTCTCTCTCTCTCTGTCTATCTCTGTGTGTGCTGTGCTCCCAAAACCTCTATGTCGCTTCTCGGAATCTGTTGTCTGTGACTACACCTTGGTGTTGTTTATTATGCAATCGGATGACTTCACCCAACAACTTCTCCGTGTGTGTTCGAGTGTCAAGCAAGCTGGCCCGCTCTCTCGATACTTGTGTGCTTCCGACTCCGCCCTTCACGCCCATGCTTACAACTGTGGCAAAGAATACCAACAATTAAGAAGCATGCAAAGGTCTCCTGGTCGTAGGAAGCGTACAAGGTTGGCGACCGAAGTGGCGTTGTAGTACGGGCTGGAGCTATACGAGCCAGCTGGCGGCCTTTAGTGGTTCTCGACTTCTACCCGAGCCACCACTAGAGCAAGCATGGTATACGAGGTGAATGCTGTTCCGACCTTGAGCCAATAGATGCGAGTGGCAGTCGATTACCTACGGTGCGCATCGACATCGACACCTATCTATTTGTGACCTGTCATGCCCTTGGTTTCTACCGGTCACCAGCTAGAAGTTACCCTTTAAGTCTTGAGTGTCCGACTGTACTGCTGATAGTCGTGTCGTAGGCTTGGCTAGCTGAGCTGGAAGAGGTGAGCTTCGGTCCCGGCTACCTGCGCTTTAGCAGCAAAGATGCTCGTCCCCTCAACCTTACATCAAAGCTACTGAATCCGCAGTTTAGACCTTTAATCAGGACTAGAGGTCTACCTCTTTTATACGTTGACGATGAACCAACGATTCTTCCGGTAGGCAAACAAAGCGTATCCGATTTCGGTCGCTCTGTTCAGTGTAGGGGGACCAACAAGCGAATCAGAGCTCTCCCATGGGATGGATTTCGGTTGAACTTAGTGAAATGCTTAGAGACATGCCCGGTTAAAGGTGATCTACCGGCGTTAGAAAGGCCTAGAAGGGCCCAAGAGTTAGGTTGAGCTTGCATCTACTGGGGAGCTCCGAGTTCCGGGTAATGTAACGCATCTCGCCGCAGTCCACTTCTTCCAATATATTACAAACATATAGGTGCTATCTCTATACTAGAGATACTTTTTGAAGATCGCATAGCTTACTGAGCCTTGCGAATAGCGAGAGCTTGTTGCACACGACGCTGGCATCTGACAACGGGTTCCCATCGTTCTCCGGCCTGAATCAGCTCCATGCCGGGAAATTGGTGTCAGGGCCAGAGCCTTGCCATATTTTCCGCTCGTGATAAAGACACGAGGCAACTGATACGGAGTAAATACTGAAATTTAGTCCAGAAAGGTAGCAAAACTAGGAGACTCGTTCAGGCGCCGATTAGAGCTAGCATTCAAACGCTAATGGTGAGGAAAAGTCCGGTTAAACAAGCTTAATAGACGCTGATATCAACCGATGATTGCTAGCCTTTGTTCAAATATGGCGCATAGGTTGATCTGATGTTGATGTCGCCTGCTGTCGAATTGTAGTAATCTGACTAGTGCAGTCCGACCCGTTGTTCACGAGATAGCCAACGTACTGCAGTGTCACTCCTTTTCTTGGAATTCGATATTCCCTCTGATTTGCCGCTCTGGACTTGCTTTTCGATCTACATGTTTGGGATAACGGATGCAGGATCTGGTCACCGATACGCTCTTGCATGATCGATTCATCAATAACGTTTACGCACGATCATTGCCAGAGAGCGGGTAGATCTATCCGGCTGATGCTCAATCGTGTAAATGAGTGAATAAACCTAGCTCTGAGAGGACCGTTCTTTACCACGGCGGGTCGACCTCTACGCCGTTTCCATCGCCGCACCTCATGATCGGTTGAACGCGCATGAACACACCAACTAGTACTTTGAGCTCAGCTTGCGCATGGTTGTCCCGTCTCGTGACGTCGCGCTAGTGAACGCAGAGGTTTGGTGGTGCTCGATGCTGGTTCAGCGTCTCGGCAAGACCGCTCGGTATCGAGCACGGAATTGTCGAAGCCTTCTTGTGTACCTGTTTTCTTCGCTGACCTTCGGTACATCATGAAAACAGTCTTGCATTCACGTTTTGTATAATTTTCCTTGACCTCGTCGTCGGTTAAAGCTCTGTAAGTTGCATTTTTCCTCTGGGTGTGGCGAGGAGGGACCCCGGAACCGCAAGTCGGAACGGGAAAACAGGGGATTTGCCGCCGGGTTTTGGCAGCTCGTCCGTCGATGGAGTTCTTCCCTCGCGCCATGGTCTGTTGGTTTGTTGCTGGTTTCCGTTGAGTATCCGAAGCCAGGGGTCGTTCATCGACTTAGGGTCCCTAAACAGGTCACGCTAGGTTCGACGGTGGAAACGTATTTTCCGGTTCAGCGACCACCAACGGGACATACGTGATGGTACCTCTGGAAACTCACTTGGACATGATCCATCGATCATTTACAGGTCATTCAGTTCTAGGGTGTCCCGTCGGTCATTTCCTTTGGCCACAAACGTATAAAGACCCCCAGCCAATCCGGGCAAGATTTGATTCTGCAGCCTGCGCTTCCTCCCCTTCCTCCCCTCTTCCCTCTCTCTTCCTCCCTCACCCCCGAACGCAGACCCATCTCTAAGCGGCTCATACAATGGCTGGCGGACTCGTCGCAACCGGTGGAGGCAACAACGATATCAATGCACTCATTCACCCGGGTTCTTGGTTACAGAACTCCCGTCTCATCAAGCTCAACCTCTGGCTCTTGCTCCTCTTGATCACCTCGTCGACCAACGGCTACGATGGTGTGTCGTTATTTCCCGGCCAGAGGCGCTTCCGCTCTCCCTGGCCCATATCCGACCCCCGGATCCCGACACTGACTTTTCCTCCCTCCTTCGACATACAGGCTCGATGATGAACGGTCTCCAGACCCTCGAGCAGTGGAAGAGCGCTTTCAACAACCCCTCCGGTGGCATGGTGAGTCGCATTCGTCGGGGCTGCTGCCAGAAATTGGCTCAGCCCAAATTGCAATCCGCGTACTTTGTTGTGCTCACCAATACCCCGCACTTTCCCAGCTTGGTCTCCTCAACTGCATTCAGACCGTCGGTTGCCTCGCTGCGACTCCCTTGGCTCCCTATGTCACTGATGGCCTCGGTCGTCGTATCCCCATCCTCTTCGGTGCCACCGTCATGATTGTCGGTACCATCGCCCAGACCCTCTCTCACAACGTCGGCGCCTTCATTGGCGCTCGTTTCTGCATCGGTTTCGGTCTTACCTTCGCCGCCAACGCTGCTCCTCTCCTCGTCACTGAGTTGGCTTACCCCTCTCAACGTGCTCCATTGACCTCGATGTACAACTCCCTCTGGTACTCCGGTGCTATCATTGCCGCCTGGACCACCTACGGTTCCTTCCGCATCAACTCGTCCTGGGCTTGGCGTCTCCCCTCCGTCCTCCAAGGTGTTCCCTCCGTCCTCCAGCTCGCTCTTATGTGGTTCTGCCCCGAATCTCCTCGTTGGTTGATCAACAAGGGCCGTGAGGCTCAGGCTCTCAAGACCCTCGCCTACTACCACGCCCGCAGCAACGAACAGGACCCCCTCGTCCAGTTCGAGTACAACGAAATCAAGGAAGCCATCGCTCTCGACCAGCAGGTTGCCTCCAGCGTCGGCTGGACTGACCTCTTCGCCACCCCCGGCAACCGCAAGCGCATGCGCATCATCATTGGCCTCGCTTTCGTACGTGTACCGGGCATTTTTGTTCTTACGAATTTAACCTCTAACGACTCCTCTACCTCTAGTTCTCTCAATGGTCTGGTAATGGTCTCGTCTCCTACTACCTCAACCGTGTCTTCGACACCATCGGCATCACTTCCGTCTCGACCCAGAACTTGATCAACGGTCTCCTCCAGATCTTCAACTTCTTCGTCGCCGTCACCGCTGGTCTCCTCTGCGACAAGCTCGGACGCCGCACTTTGTTCATCGCCTCCAACATCGGTATGCTCGTCTTCTTCTGCATGCAGACCATCTGCTCCGCCCGTTACGCCATCAGCGGATCCCACACCGCTGCCAACGCTGTCATCGCTGCCATCTTCTTGTACTACGGCTCTTACGACATCGCCTATACCCCCCTCATCGTCTCCTACACCGTCGAAATCTTGCCCTACCACCTCCGTGCCAAGGGTTTCACCGTCTTCAACTTCGTCATCTCGCTCGCGCTCATCTTCAACCAGTATGCCAACCCGATCGCCCTCGACGCCCTCGGATGGAAGTACTACCTCGTCTACTGCGTCTGGCTCGCCTTCGAGTTGGCCTTCATCCTATTCTTCCTCGTCGAGACCAAGAACCTCACCCTCGAGGAGACCGCTGCGTTGTTCGACGGTGACGACAAGGTCGCTGAGATCCACGCTCGCGCTGCTGCTGATGCCCACATCGGCGCTGGCAAGGCTCGCACTCCCTCTGTTGACGAGAAGGGCGAGACCGACATGATCGAGCAACAGCGCCACTAAGCGTCCGATCGTGGGGGATTCGTGTAGTTTTTCTTTTTTCTCTTTTCCTCTATCTCTCTGCCTGTCTCCGGGTGTGCTGTGCTCCCAAACCCTCTATGTCGTTTCTCGGAATCTGTTGTCTGTGACCACACCTTGGTGTTGTTTATTATGCAATCGGATGGCCTTTACCCAACAAACTCCTGTGTGTGTTCGGGCGTCCAACCTTCAAGATCGACCAACTTTGCAAGCAAACGGCTTTCTCCCGAGCCAACTTTGTTCAGCCCCTAACTTTTTCTCTTTTCGACGTTAGTGTGGTTCTTGGACCCTTCTTCTCCGCCGCCCACTTATCACATGCCACTTGAAGCCACGCGAGGTGAGACAAGATCGAAGGCTTGCCGCGTGGGCACCGGCTTCCGCCTTAACACGTGCCACCCAAATTAGATATCGAGTCTCGAGCCGTCTTGACGACGCACTAAGTACTCACTCAGATTGCGGCTTTTCTAATCGACGCGTCAGCACGCGACGAGAGAGGCTTGCGCTTACTCCCGTTTGCATCAGTCTTACACCCGGCGCATTGGTATGCATATCACGGAATGAATGCAAATATCAGGACACTTGAAACAAGATTCGAGATTCCGAATTCCGCGTATCGCATTCATTGATAAGTGGGTCCGGTGAGTTCCAGCTCCATGTCCGAGACATGGCGAATACATCGCCGAAGTTTGATGGTCTCGCTGTGACGACAACCGACTTGTCCAGTCCCTCAGCGCCCGCACTAAGCATTGAGAAGGGTCGAGCCTTGCGAACTGTAGGTGCACTAGAGTTCGTCCGCGCCCATTGTTGTTGGCCGATCCCGGGATTCCGAGAACAACGTCGGAGTCGATTCGTTTTCCTCCGGTGCCTCCGGACAACACACCGATTACCAGCCCATTCAGTGCCGAGTGATCGGACAAAGCGAGACTTGCAAGTCCACTCCCCGTTTCGAGTTTGACTTATTAGGTTAAACGAAAAAGCAATGCACGCTTTGTAAGAAGAGGAAGAATTCCGAGTGACGCGGAAAATAAGTATTTGCGGCGTTCCGAGCCGAGCGGGAATTCGAGGAAATTCCACCACCTGTCCTTGCCCTACCCCGAGCCGAGACCTTGAGGGCGGAGGGAAAAGGCGAACAAGTGTGCAGTTCTTCCTTTCCCCGTTCCTTATTTTACCAAGAAGAACCCCCTGGAGGTTCCTTTGTGTAGCAATTTGTACTCAGGCGTCCTTTCGAAGCTGGCCTTCAATAATTGGATGCCATAAGCCTCATTATTGACACCCTTCCCCCTATCGTTCGTCGAGGGATCAGCGAGGCATAAGTGTTACCACAGTGCCGTCAAGAGTCCTGCTGTTAATTACTGGTCTTGACATATTTACGTGTAGAGAGCGATCGGAAGCAATGAGCATGTCAAGTCAGGTGAGGTCAGTTGGACGTGCCACCGATTTCCGAGCGCTGGCGCTGAACCGGGCATATTCTCTCAGACATAATAGGGAAGATTGAACGTGCTTTTATGTCAATGCTGCGAGTTACTACTTCGGGAGAAAGAGGTTTATTAATTCGTCGGACGATTTGTGCGCTGGATGTCGACCGCGAGGTCAACTGCATTCTAGCGAATCGGAAGCTCGGGCGAATACGCCTTTCGTGATTCGCCAAGAACTCTCGAAAATGCTGATTGAATGCGGACAAGTTAGGACGAAAAGGATCAGCATATGGACACCACTTCTCTATGATTTTCGTATGAGATCTTCCGAATTGAGTGGTTCGCTCGGAAAGTCTGTCGTAATCGCTCGACGGAGCAATTCGAATGGTTGATGTCAACTGAAGATAAGGGACCAATAAAGCGGCGAAGAAGCTAATTATATCTGCCTCTTCTTTATGGTTCTACCCAGCTAACGCACCAGAATCAGATGTCGTCCCCTTGGCCATGGAGTGCCCCATCCATGCCAGGCTCAAACCGGACCGACCTTGCTCGACTCACGTTTCCTCAGACTTGCCTAATTACCACCGTCCTCTTCACGTTAGCTCCTTCTCATTAACTCGCAGCGTCAGATCTTAAACAGGTCTTTGTGAACTTTCCGAGGCGAAAGTATGAGGAAGGACTCGCATTACTGGGTATTCGGACGGTCGAGTCCATCGGAACACTAACCTCGACGTGCCTTCAGTTCCTTGCGACTGATTGCGGGTGTCCTTAGATTTGCCCTTGATCAATCGGATTTGCGCAGGCCTGGACGATATCGATGAAGAAGTGGCTCCCGTGAATTCCGGGCGCGAGACAGCAGTTCTCGAGAAAGTAAAGGGCGCCCTTGGTGCTTGTTGCTACAAGCAAGATGCAGATGTTGAATGATGACTCGGACCACACGTCTTCACGCTTGGTAGCGATACATCTGGCTCAGGACAAACCATTGGCCAGTCGAGGACCGCGACTTGCGGCAGATGTATCGTTTCAAGAAAGCTCATTGACAGGCCACGATGGGCAAAGCGAACGGAGAGACGCGGAATAAATGATCATGAATTCTAAAGCAGAGAGGACGAGCGCATGGAGCAATAACGGGACTGTAGTGTACAATACGGGAAGGAAACGGCGGGTGACAATCAGAGGGGTGAAAGGAGACTACGCAGTCGCGGCGGCGGCTCCAGCAGCCGTATAATCCTGTACGAAAGGGCAAAAGACGATGAGATTAGCGATTGTGGACGAGACATCCTGTCGACGGTCAAAAAACACGAACCTCCATCTGGGCGTCGAGGTCAGCGGCAGTAACAGGCTTCTTCTTCTGACGAGGAGCCCTCTTCGCCCTCAAAGTGGCCTTCTTCTTGGCGAGAGTAGTACCAGCTTTCTTAGCACTAATCGTCCATGTTTCAATAAGCATCGGCAACAGACGTAATACAGCTCGGGACAACTCACGCAGGGGCAGCGGCCTTGCCAGCTGAAGCGGCGGGTGCTGGGGCAACCCGCTGGGACAACGTCGCTGGGGCAGGAGCCTGACCAGCTTGAAGTACGAGCTCGACTTTCATGGTGCGGCCTGAAAAAGATGTCAAAAACGAAAAGGGGTGCCGGAGCGGCATCGATCAGCTTCGAGTTCATGCACGAGATGCTCAAACTCCAATCTCCGCGATGAACTCTTCCAACCACCCAAGCTCCATACGTCGTTAAGGAAGGGGCTATCCGGACTGGCTCAGGCGGACGCACGCCGACAACTCTAGATAGAGTTGGGGGGAGATCCGGGGTGTCGATGGACATGACGCTTGCGCTGGTAGCTTGTTTGCCATTGAAAACCATTGCACTTCCTAGGTCTTCGATTGTGATCGTTAGACCGGGAGACAATCCGACAGACACGAAGTCGTGTAAGCCGCACGCAGAGCTGGGTTGGTGAAGGCAGGTTCTGAAGAGAGCCGCAAGGCCGTCTGCGGTTCCAAGCGCTTCATCAGAGAGAAAGAGACGGCGCTCTTCTCAGGGCTCAGCATTCGAAGGAATGCGCCATGAGCCATGTCCATCTCGTTGGCCAAGGAGCATGTCGAGCGTATCGCTGACAGCGTGTGTCTGCTCCGTTCACAAGGACACGAAAGCGACGACCTTTGGCGCAGCGGACAACCCTGGGGGTTGCCGGCGGTCCGAGAGAACTCCCAGATGCGGTCCACTAAGCCTATGTGCAGCAGATGCACCAGGTCTGCGCGGGCGTCGTGGTTGGCCTAGTCGAATGCGGAAATGATGTCCCGAATGGCGCGACCGAACGCGTTTGCCGTCCGCCCGAGCTTGCGTCCGGTAAAACCTTCATCCTGTAAACACACCGGCGGCGACTCGTTCCGCCCAACTAACTCCCGGAAGGTTGGATGCAGTTGCAAAGTGGCAGGGATGAGATGAATGATAACGAGGTCGTTACCCACTTCCGTCAATGAGGCGGCCATTGTACATGGTAACCGCCTTTGTTGCGTCTTCCTTGCGCTGGAAGACGACGGAGCCAATGCCCTTGGATTGGCCCTTGGAGTCGAAGAAGAGCTGGGCCTCGCGAACTGGACCGACGGTCTTGGCGAAGAGATCCTGGATGGGAAAGATGATGAGCAACGCGTTTTTCAGTAAAAGAGATAAGGGGCACATACCTTGATCTCGGGCTCCTTAACGTCGAGGGGCAAGTTGCTGATGTTGATCTTGTTGCTGGTCGCGACAGGAGGGGCGGGTGGCGCGGCGACAGCTGGGGCAGCCTTTTGCTTGCCCGTAACAGCAGCCTTCTTGGCCTTGCTAGTGCTCGACACCTTTTTCTTTTCGGTGGTCTTTCGGCCAGGGCGTTGCTTCTTGTTCGCCTTGATGAGCTGGTGGCGACGTCGCAAATCCAATGCCGTTCGTCAGAAACCACACGCCTTGCGATGCGAGACGGCAAAGCTCTACTCACCGAATCAAGAGACTGATCGATGGCCATGGGAGCAGACATTATGACAGATGTACAGTGGAAGATAGGGAAGTTAACGAGGATGCTAGTGCAAGAGGGTGAGGGTGAGGGTGAGGATGAGGACGGGTGGTGGTGTGTTGGCAAAGACGTGGGTCGGAGAAAACTCCTTTCAGGCCAAAAGAAAATCGGACATTCTACCTTCCCACACGTCACAACAAAATCAAAACAATGCTGGGTCGCCCTACATTGACGGACTTCACATGGGCAGTGCTCCATTATGCCGTTTCATATGCCGTTGCACATCCTTATCAGTATCTCTGGCCTGTTTCCTGGGATATCGACTCAGGAAGGAACCCCATTTCTCCCTCAGCAGCACCTGCGCTGGCTCCCCAATACGACCGAGCAAAGCCCTCCCACACAGCGAAATAACCGAGCATGTAGGATCGTACTCCATAGACTGGGCAAATTATCTTGAATGAAAAGAGATGATCTAACTCCAGAGACGCAAGGCTGTCGTTGATCATGTTGATAGACAGTGAGACACTCCATGGCACACTTTAGGCTATGCTTCGGCTAGTTCGGGCCACAGGGACTGACGAAGCTAGCAGAAATATCGAATTACTCATTGAATTCAGCCCAACCAAGATATGCATATGGCCTCGGTTCATTGCTATCCCGAGCAGAGGCACAAACGGCCCAGTCGAAGTCCGGGGCACATCCTTCAAATTTATGCTTTCCCGCCTCTTCTAGACTATGGAGGGAGTCTTCCCAGAAGTTTGAAGCGCTTAGAAGGTCTTGAAGTCACGACTAGGGGCATCCTGATTTTGGAAGCGTTGTGGCCGGCGACAAATGTGACGACCGGGGAGCTGGTGCCAAGGATGGTTGAAGGTCGATACGACCATGGATTGCCAAAAGGGGCCATCACAGAGTCACCAGCACGCCTGAAAAGGATATTAATTGTATACATAAAAAAGAAAGGTTATGTCGATAGGATTAGGGAGGTTACTGGCGAGGCCGTTGTATGCATTGCCAGTGACGACATGAAGGTGTTATAAGGGCTTTTGGTAATACATACATACTGTTACATAACAAGCGGTTGGACCCACGAGCTTTCTAAATTCTAAGGTATTGGGGATCCATGTTCGCTGCTAGAAGCCTCTCATAAACCGCGACATTGTGCTGCTCAATGACGTTATCTGGTCCAAGTAAGCGCACTATTTTGCGCCATAGGTCCTCTTTCATTGTCTCCGACACCGACTTAATGATCGTTAACGTGAATGGTTTCCCTGGGGCACGCTGTCCGTCGGTACCTCGACCGAGCCTCCTTTCCAACAACTCCGCCAACTTGTCCCCACCACAGCGAAGCTGTTCGACAATCATTTCCTCCATTCCCGGTAAAAGAGGCCGATCGCCGTGGGATTCTTCGTGGTTTTCCATCAGGAGGTCGAACAAAACGGTTTCATCGTACCCGTTTAGATGCGGAATCGCAGCCGGCGGCAGCTTTTGGAGAAACTCCGACAGTTGCTGCTTTTCCGCAAGCGGAAAGCCAGCCATAAGTGATATTGTTGTCGTCAGAGGAGAATGCGCGAAAGGGAGGAGCTTGGTCACGATCGCCATAAGAAATTGACGCTGATCGACGCCGTTGGAGTTCAAAGACAGCTCAAACACCGAGGTTCTGAACAAAGGCTGCTGCTCCGAGACTTGAAGGAAGAGGAAGCCCATGTTGAGGGTGATCGAGATGGAGATTGGGGAGAGTAAACTGTTGGCGAACGACGTTGTAGAGCGGAAGAAAGGGACGAGATGCTCGAGAGTTCCCTCGCGGTATTCCATGTGAATGCAACAGACGAACCACCAGCACTGGGGCGCAACAATGTGCCGGAGTATGAAGTGGATCGGTGCTCCCGGGCCTTCCAGTCGCACTGTTCTGAGATGGGGGAGATGGAATATGGGGTACGCATCCGACCCGACGTCGTTGGCCATTGCTTCGCCGAGAGTCACGTGAAGCGTCGTTAAGAGAGGGTTATTCGCGAGGAGCTGGGTGAGGTCGTGGATCGACGTATGGTTATGTTTCCCGGTGCGGATGTTCAAGTAATTCAATCCCGAGAACAGATTGCTGGTCCACGGGAGGGCAGGTCCGTTGACGTAAACGTGCTTCAAGCGAGGAAGAGTTGCCGACCTAAAGGGTATGACCGGCTGATCGGACTTCGGTCCATAAACCACCAATGACTCTAGAAGCGGGGCTTCTTGGTGCTCGTACTGGCTGGAGAACAGGGATTTGGATTCTCCCCAGAAGAC
>WSUD01000437.1:0-15811 GCA_019633495.1 Tulasnella sp. 427 | reverse complement strand
CAACCGCCATCTTACTCCTCGTACTCTTTTTCTCCGGGTTCACTCTTTTCTCCCGCCACCAGCAAACTGCCACAGCCGAACACCATCCAATGGGCTATCGCTCGGCCCACCAGGGCATGCCTTTCCTCCGACCCTCGTCGTACCTTATAAAGCGCGGAGATAGAGATGATGACCCTGCTCCGACGTTCGGAACATCAGCCGCGGGGGATTCGGAGGTCGTTGATGGCACGGACGAGAGTCCGCGGGGAGAGGCCGCGCATCACCAACAACAGCACATGAGGGCGCCAAGGAGGAGAGAATTCGGCTTCCCTGCGCAGGAGAAGCCTGTGCAGAGGAACGGATGGAGAGCTCGTCCCCCGTTGCCTTCTCTTCGGCTAAGCCCCTCAGAAGAGCTCGCCGCCCTCATCCACTTCATCACCGCCATCCCTTCCAACGCTATCACCGACGTCGACCCCAACGAGCCTATTCCAGCTGAATTGCTTTTAGACTTCAACACCCGAAGTGGAGATCGCGCGAAAGCCGAGCTGGACAACGTCGTGCAGAGCACTTGGTTCGAGCATCCCGTAGTAATCTTCTCGTTGGTACGTTGTTTGCTTTTCTGGCATTTAGGTCAAAAGGGGATTGTTGACGTCTTTGTGTCGCCCTCAGGTCCACTCGCCCAAAGCACGTGAGGTGAAAAAGATAATCGAGTCGTACAAGCTCCTCCCAAAGCCGGTCGTCATTGAGGTTGATGAGCGCCGTAAGCCTGCCTTATTTCTCATCCCTTAACCTCTTTATCTGACCCCTCCCGCAGGCGACGTCGACATTATCTCTCCTCTCCTCCACCGCCTTACCTCTTCGCCGACCTTACCTGTCGTTCTCATCGGAGGCAAGCCCGTTGGACCGGTCGAGCACATTCAAGCTGCCCACGAAGACGGGAGCCTAAAGCTGCTCTTAGCCGATGCCGGAGCGGTGATTGGCGGCAGTGAGAAGAAGAAAAAGAAGAAGCTTGTCGTGCAGTACAGTGACGAAGAGTAAGAATGGGAGGTTCCTTTGAGTGCGGATGGTTACGGTGCCGGTGCCGTGCCGGACGTGCGGGAAGACGCGCGTCTCGCCGCTTTCACTTTTCTATCGTCGTTTTGAAGTTCAAGCTTGGGCTATCGATTATGTATCAAGAAATCTCTATCTAAGACTCGAGTCCCAAGTCAACACCGGGGCCTCTTGTCTTCCATGTCTCCAAGTTTTGCCGGGCCGTTGCTTGCTACGTTTCTTGTATATACATATATTTGCTACTTGTACCACTCCACTCCTTTCGCTGAATTCCTTTCTTGTACTATATGGTATAACCGGTTGATCTTGTCGTGCCTGGGTTCTCTCGAAACCTCTCCTGTCATGTCGTAGTCCCGATAATAACTGCATATCGTCTTCAACCTGTGGTCTCATACCGAGCAAAAATATTTATCTAACCTTGAAAACGATGTACTATTATAGGGCTGAGCCAAACACTGAGGCCAACGCCCTCATCGACATGCCCGTTGCTATCTCCGTTAGTCCGAGGATCAGCTTCCGCCACGATCCTTCGACCAACCTTCAAAACACGTCAACCTCACGAGTAAAGTGTCAGTCGTTTCTCTATCTATGGGAATCATTATTCGCGGGATGACACGCTGTGTGTATACAATGTCCATTTAGACCATTCATCGCAGGTCTCGGGGGACGGCCGAGTGTGGTTTCATCGAAGACAGCAGGGTGTATTCTCTGAAGCGAAGTCCTTGTGGGCGCTCGGCCTCAAATGCGTTTGTGGAATGTCTACTCATCATTAACACGGAAGGCTATGTCAATGTGCTGACTGCATAGCTGCGACCGGGCGCCGTTTTGCTCGCGAACTTGTGGGGATAACTCTCCACATTGCATTCCGATGCCTTGTGTCCTAGTCCCAGCAATAAAAAGGAACCTGTCTGATGACACTGTGTCAACTTAGGGAGAAGGAATAGCTGTATCAAATTGATTTCGGCGGCGATACCGTCTCCAGGTGTACTCGCAACTTCCAAGCAGGGACACTTGAAAGAAGGAATCACAACAATGTTCTCAGATTGATCTGCTCGTCTAAATTCTTCTCTTTCTGCCAAGTCTGGTCTGCACTTCGGATACTATTAAAAGCAACATGCGTGTTTAGCCGGAACCTCGCAGGTTTTCTCGGCTTCAAAGCGAGACACGCTGAACCCTTCGCCCGTCAAGATCGGAGGCACCCTCCAAGGCACCCAAGTCGTTGCCGAAGAAGTGCAAATCCCGCTGCCAAGTGATTTGTCCCTGCTCTTGGATCACTCCTCCGTTCCATTGGGTTACACTGGGTCCACCGGGTGCGGCTTCGTTCTAACCGGTGCGTTCGGTGGGAAGAGCGCGCTATTACTTTGGAAGAGTTCACTTGTAAAAATAGCATCCTTCTTGATGTAGCATTGAAATGCCATACCGGGATGATCATGCCGATGAAAGTTGCTCATTTACAGTTTTGGCCTCCGGAAACGGATATAAAGAGCCAATTACAGTGTATTTGGGGAGTGCCAAGTAACTCTCTGTCACTCCTGTCCCAAATCATTCCCGCCCCAATGAAGTCTATTCTCACCTCAGGTACTCTCGCCACCTTGCTTTTGGCTTGCTCAACGGTCGATGCCGCCACGTGCACGTTCATATTGCCCGCGAAGTCCAACAACCCGTGGTCGGTAAGTATGGCTCAGACTTAGAACTCTCACCACGCACCTGATTACGCCCTTCCCGTCTAGGCTACCGCCCTTCCTGGCTACTACCTCCAGGCTGGATCAGGTTTGTCTCCTGTGTCCTCGATAACCGGGCGCCGTGCTGACATGTATGTCGCTTAGATGGATCGGCCAAGCTTGTCTATGGTCAAAGCCAGGTTGCCGTTCGCGAAAGCTCAAACGGCCCGCTTGGTCTCTGGATCACGCCTCCTGTTGGCGTTGATGCCTGCCCAGGTTACAAGTTCTTGAACGCTGCTAATGGCACCGTCGGATACGAGGCTCTGTACGTTTGACAGTGGGCTGCTTTCAGCCATCGGCACTCACGACGCGTACTCCGTATCGCCAGGTCCTGGGGCTCTCCTTCGACGACCAACTGGAACGCCACGGCTGGAAGCGACTTGACCACCGTTGTTGGTGGGACTACGATCTCCAAGTTCATCGCTTGCAAGCTCATCGGATCTATCGACTCTTCGTATAACCTCTACCTGCAAACCGGAAGTGCCAGCACCATCACCCCGCCACCCAACGTCAGCTCGAGCACCTGTGTACTAACTAAAATCCACGTTGCTGCGTCGGGTGGAGTCTCCACGTTGTAGTATCTCAATCTCTCTAGTAATTTAGCTAGTATGCTGACCGTCTCATTTCATGGGTTAATCTGCATACGTTTGGACGGAGAGATGCTTCGTGTGGATTAGCACTAGCCCCAGTTCGGAGTTCCTGATTACAATTCTCTCTGCACCCACTTACTTTAAAGTCGTTATTATACCCAGGGCTGCGTTCGTAGTCGGTGAAAGTCTCAGGTACGCTGGTCATCAGGGACCGAGGCCCTGGCGTTCCGGTCAATATACCTCCGAATCGTCCTGGGTCCCGAAATCATCTAGCGGGGTAAATCGAAGCTCACAACACGTTTTACTTGCGCATGAGTCTCACACCGTCTGAATGTCACTTGCGACAGACGACCTTCGATCCTATCATGCTGGAGTCTCCGGGGGCGGCACGGCTTCAATGTAACCGACGCATCCAGTGCGAAGAGCGCGTTATGACTTTGGAAGACTTATGCATCTTTCTTTATTAGGCATTAAGATAGGATGACGGAGTAACCAGGCTGATTTGCTTGATATACCTACACATGTACAGTTTGCATGCGGATATATAGACACCGGACGAACATCTTTGGGAAAGGGGCCAAGTAACTCTACCATTCCCGCCACAATGAAATCCGTCCTCACTTCTGGTAGTCTCACCACATTGCTCTTGGCCTTTTCTATGGTCAGCGCCGAGATTTGCTCTTACCTCATGCCTGCAAAGTAACCTAACCCGTTCTCGGTGAGTCTTGCCGGGACTCAAGGCCATTAGTAGCTCTGGTTCACCTTCGTTATGGTAGGCTACGGCGCTCCCTAACTACTACCTACAGGCCGGATCAGGTTTGTCCCTTGATTCTGACCAATGGACATTGCACTGGATGATACTATCTTTTTCTCAGATGGATCTGTGAAGCTCACGGCGGGTCAAAGCTTGATTGCTGCACACGACGGTCCCAACGCTCCTTTGGCTCTCTGGATTCCGGCTACTACTATTAGTGGCTGTCCAGGCTACAAGTATCTAAATGCCGCGAACGGTACCGTCGGATACGAGAACCTGTATGTCTAGTGATTCGAGCTCCTTCATCTCGAACCTTGAAGCACTCAAGACGCGTTGATCTTGTAGAACTTGGAACTCTTCCGCTGTAGCCTATTGGAACACCACAGTAGGAAGCGGGTTAAGCACAGTTGTAGGCAGCAAGTCGGTTTCCAAATTCATTGCTTGCAAACCCAGCGGATCGACGGATACCTCCTACAACTTGTACTTGCAAACGGGACCTGCTGGTAGCATCGCCGTACCTTCCACTATCAACTTGACCACGTGGGTACAGACCAAGATCCTAGTTAGTTCGACTGGTTTTACGAAGACGCTGTCTATATCACGAGACATTAGGGATTATACCATGATTGATCGGTTCAAACCACTCATCTCGGAGGCCTATATGCCAAATCAAGATATTGTGCTGATAGAGATGCAGGGCTGCTGGTGGCGACGCTTTAGCACACGGACTACAGCAGGCTGGGGCAGTCTCAGGCACGCCAATAGTCAGGAACCGAACACTTGGCACCAGCGTTCGACTTCTCGCCAGCCTTACACGAAAGCATAGGCCCAGGATAAATCGAAAGACCTCATTGAACCCTTTTCTTGAGAGTAACTCTCACAGTCGCTGCATGCAAGTGAAACAAGGTGTAGCTATTTATGATCCTATTGTGCTGAGACTGTCTAGTGCAGCGTTACGATGCCATCACTGTCGACACGAATCCGGCACCTGTAGGACTTGCTCTAAAAATAGCAACAGCTCCGTATAAATTCTGAAGACTTTCGGCGTACCTCATGATGGTCACTCCACTTCGTCATGAAATCCTTTACCGCCTCGCTCTTCGCGTTCGCCTCTGCGGCAGCTCCGGTCCTTGCCGTCGTTCATCCGTGTCCACTATTCATACCTGTCGGGTTTCCAAACCCCTTTGCGGTATGGCTTGCGGTTACTTTACTACCCCGGGAAGCCCTTCTGAAATCTTCACCTCAGGCCACTGCCCCAGCAGTCAACGGTACTTACCTAGGAGCGATAAGTACGGCGTAAAGTGACCAACCTTCAACATATCGACTAAATCTATGTTTTAGACGAGATCGGTGTCTTGATACCTGGTCCCAACGATGCCGCTTTCACGTATGGCAGCAGCGGGGCTCTCGGACTTTGGGGCGCCGGTCCGACGGTGAATGGATGCCCCGGTTATGCCTCTCTGAACGCCGCAGCTAAAACATCTGCTTACTCGGTATTGTAAGCATTGATTGCTGCTCCCCTTATAAGAGACTTTTTCTGAAATTCTTTCGTTTAGAACTTGGGACTCTACTTCGACAACGAGTTGGAATGCCACAGCCGGAGGCTACCTCACCAAGCTGGGAGCTACGCCGTCTTCGGACTTCCTGGCCTGCAAGAAAAAAAGTAGCGCAAATTCTGCATACGTCTTACTCCTTCGCACTGCGTCCGTGATTCCAGCGTCCATCGAAAGTTCGGATGGAGAGATAATTGCGAGCACGTCTTGCGTCCCCACAAAGATATTCATTACGCATGCGCCTGGATTTCAAGGTTAGATCGAATTGAGGATGTAGCTTAGACCCAATATACATATGACTTGGTGGATATGATGGACTAAATATAGCTTGCCACTTGACGTGCTTCCTCCGCTTCGATTGAATTGACATGAAGCCTCCGGGAAGCAGCTGAGTATCGCTTTAACTACGGAAATATATATCCTACAATGGTATAGTAGCTCTCTCAGAGTGGAGTGAGTAATAGTCCGTCTTCACGGTTCCTGACCGGGTAAGATTGAAATTTTTCCTCGGACTCCGGAAAGAGACGTATAAAAGGATCTCGCTTCAATGACAACCTCACGCTTTCTGTAGTACTCCCCCCACGAAATTGCTTACAATGAAGCCTGGCGTCACTTTGATCGTCTCTCTTATCGCTACGACCTTTTCCCTCGCAGGAGCTAGTCCTATCGATAAACGAGTAGTCTGCCCTTTGTTCATTCCGGCTGCACGTCCCGATCCATTTGAGGTAGGCATTTCGTATTTTTGCCTCCACTGTCAACTGACTAGTCCTGTTCGTTAGGCCACCGCCCTCCCGGGGTATTACTTGGACTCTGCAGGTAGTTTTGTTTACTTCAGAGGAGACTTTCAGACGACGTGCTCATGGAGTTTCTCCAGGCAAAGTTGCTGTTCTCGTGAAAGGCCAGCCGGTTGAGCCGTTAACATACAGCTCCAGCGGACCCCTTGGTCTCTGGGGGCCGGCACGGACTAACACGACATGTCCGGGCTATTTTTATCTCAATTCAAATCAAAAGACGAATCTTTATGCTACATTGTAAGCACGCCGAAGCTTGCAAGAGCTGTAGTATGGTCTCACATCATTGCTATTCCCATAGGACTTTTGATGTCGCCGCAAATACGAAGTGGAACGCCACACCTGGTAACAATCTGATCAAACTTCTCTCCCCGGTTTCTTCGTCCTTCTTGGCATGCAAGAGACCAGCCACAAGTTTGAACAAGGGTGACTATGTTCTCTTCCTCGTAACTCAAGACAATGTTGCTATTCCGAGTACATTGAACACCGACGACGGGGATTCCATCCCAGCTCTGAATTGCGTTAAGACCGCAATTCACGTGAACAATTGAGAAGTGGGCGTTCTCGACATTCTCTCATACCGGAAGGTCGACTAACATTTACTCAACCAGGCAACGGCTAGCATATCCGGGTTGATATACGGTTTGATGGCGTTTGTACGGCCATTGGGGTTGAGGCGTACATGCCGTCTTGCGCGGACTTCCGTCCAGTCCTATCACAGCGTCTAACTTCTGTCTCTAATTTGAAATCGGAGGAATTATCGGATCCCACGCTCGAGTAAATCGTACGAGTGCTGCCCTTTGAACTTTTGGGAGTGAGAAAGAAGCCTGACTACTGGCTCCGCCGCCCTTTTGGGGTAAGCGGCTATTGCGGCAATATCTTCCGCGACATTTCCGGAAAAATGAACCGATGCCATCATCGCTTCGTTCTTGAAATCCAATAGGACGTCGGCTTGGCATCGTGTACGCATACATGCGGCCTGCAGTCAGTCGTTTTGGCCTCCAGCTGAGGCCGCTCCAAGTTTGACGTCCTTTACACGAGGCGTATCAGGTAGTGAACTGACGCCTATAAATAGTCTATATGCATCTGCGGTACTGCAGCATTGCGAGCCATCATGAAATTGCTTTCATTGTCTCTTACTGCTACCCTGCTTGCGTTGGCACCTCCCATCGTTGGGCGTCCAGCCACACGCATCCCGACCTGCCCAATATACGAGTTTATATACTCAACAGACCCATTCCAGGTAATTTACTGTGGCATATCCCTTGAGTTGCTAAAGCTTATGAGATTCCATCTAGTCGTCAACTTTGCCAAGTTACTACCTTTCTTCAGCGAGTACGTCAGAGCAAGCATGATACATACTACCGCGGAGCTCATTGTCGCCTAATATTACTTTAGATGGAGTCGCCATCCTTGTAAACGGTCAGCCAAATGGCCTCTATACGTATAGCGGCAACGGCCCGCTGGGCATCTGGGGTGCCGGTCCAACAATCGACGGTTGCCCTGGCTATTCGTACCTGAACGTTCACCAGCAGACCACCGAATATGCAACGGTGTAAGTTTACCTACGCTACATCTTTCGATATGAAGCTTAATAATCCCCTGGTACAGTACGTGGGACGCCGTCTCCAACACCAATTGGAACGCCACCCTCGGGAAACCGTTGTCCAGAGTCGGGAGCGCGGGTTCCGCGTCCTTCCTGGCGTGTAAGCGGCCAAAGAACTCAACGAAGACCGGTGCCTACGTTCTAATTCTCCAAGAGTCCAATACCACCAACTCGGACTCAATCGGAAGCGCGGACGGGGACACATTAAGTGTAGCTTCCTGCATTCCTACCAAGATTTTGGTGACGGCGTCCGTGAGGGCGGATACCGCATAATTTGGTCGCTATGATGTCGTATGTGCATAACTCTAGATATTAAATACTATAGAACCGTAGGCATTTTAGTATCTTACTGTCGACAGCTTGGTGGTTGTTTATAAGAGGAGAGCTGTGACATGGTGTGCCAAGCCGGCACTCACCGATTAGTATCTCACACCAGCTTGGTGGAGTGCAGCGGGATTTTGTATTACGAGGTCCCTTCTCTGGTATCGAGACAGAAGCGAAACTGTCTTGGCGAACAAGGACTGGTGGAATTTAAAATGCAGATCTGCGACTCGTTTTGAGCTGTCCGCGTTTGTACTACAATGATGCTTTTCACCTCTTCTGTCACAGCCATTATCTTTGCCGCCATCTCTTCTGTCGTCGCTGCTCCGGTCGACGCCGTCAAGGAGTGCCCTGTGTACAAACTAGTGGTGTTTCCAGATCCATTTGAGGTAAGTCGGCAGCCTACTTTGGGCGAGAAAGCTCTGTCAACAAAATCTTCGTAGGCGGTTGCACTCCCTGGATACTACCTAGATTCGGCGAGTAAGTGCTCGGGCCGGATATACATGAACATTGAACATGCAGGGGCTGACCACATAAGCTCGGCTGTAGATGGAGTGGCTATTCTCTCAAACACTAGACCAGTTGTGACGGCTACTTATAGCTCTAGTGGACCTCTTGGGCTCTGGGGAGCTGGCCCTACCAAGGATGGCTGCCCTGGTTATTCGTATCTGAATACTCATCCTACGGCAGCAGACAGCTATTCAACATTGTGAGACACTCTCATACTGCACCGATAGCTCGCTGACTTGTTCTCAATAGGACATGGGACGCAGTATCGCTCACGAAATGGAATGCGACACTCGGTTACAATCTCACCAAGTTGAGCGCTCCGACCTCGTCCAATTTCCTCGCTTGCAAGCGGCCCACCGCAAGCAGCAAGTTAGGATCATACGTACTCCTCCTAGAGACCGCTGTTGCTATCCCGCTTGACAACGCCTCGATCACAAGCGCTGACGGTGACGTTCTCTCTCGGTCATTGTGCACTCCGACCAAGATTCGGGTCGTGCCAACAACGTCGGTATAGTCTAGCGAATGTAGGGAACCTTTGAAAGATCAATCTTAATCAGCCTCAAATGGGAGGATGGCCTCGGTACGGAAACACGTGTCATTCATTCCCGACCAGACCGCCAGTCCCTCGAGCTCTATGACATTCTTGCGTTCTCGGAACCTAACAGAGTGAATTGGGCATTGTGCCTCGATGGTGAGGCGGAGCTTACTCGACGTCGGTGTTATTGATTCTGAAGGGTTGAGCCTGTTATACGGTGTTGGCAGGGAATTGTTGTTCAGCCTCCGTGCCTGACGGAATCTCAGGCGTGGCTGTGGAGGCTCCGGGCCCCTACGATTCAACCGTGAAATTCTTCCTTCTCTCCCACCAACCTGCGTATGTGAGACAAATAATGATGATGAAAGAGGGTAGAGACGACGCGGTTGGAAGTGTTCTCAGCTCAATGGGCCACGTTGGGGGAGCGCTTCGAGTTGAGCTGCTAAGCATGCAGTAAATCAACTATTCGACTTACATATCTTGCTTGGTCCAGTGCTCTTTTATAGATTGAATCATGGAATGAGTGCGGAGGACCAGCACTCCGGCTCGATTAAGCTGCTCAGGGCAGGTACGCTGGTCCCAGACATTTCAGCTTCGGGAATTGAGGGCTAGAATATACCCGAGACTAAGTTGTACCTGAGGATAGGTCAATCCCCGCAGGAGTCGGACGAGTTGAACCTCGACGAAGTAGAGATACTCTTCTGGCCCCAAGCTAAATTTAGATGCTACACTGAAAGCTCCAAAGGAACCATGATCATATCCGGCTGGGATAGAATGTCCATGGCGGTTCGTTGAGGAAACTCGCGCCATTTTCGGCCTTTCCCTCATTGCCATGCCCGCTATAAGAGATGCACATCTACCTTAGCTCTTGGTACAATTATCCCTCCCTCCACCGCCAAACATGAAGTCCTTTGCACTCACTCTCGCAACGTTCCTTTGTTTGATCACCGAGAAGGCGGTCGCAGCTCCCGCTCCCCTCACCACTGCTGCAGTTGCCTGCCCTCTGTATTTGCCTGCACCGTTCGCCGATCCTTTTGAAGTAAGTTTGACGATGATGCGAAAGGAAAGGGAAGACCATTGCTGATTTCTTGATAGGCGGAGAAGCCTGCTCTGTCTGGATGGTACTTAGCAGCATCGAGTGAGGAAATTGGCAGACTTGGGAATGTTCTCCACTGACAACCGGATTTTGGACTTAGATGGAAAGGCTGTTCTTGTGAACTCGCAGATTCTTGGGGCGTTCACTTACAGCTCGAGCGGACCCGTCGGCCTGTGGAACTCTGCTGGACTCGTTAATGGGTGCCCAGGATACGGATATCTGAACGTAGATCGCGATGCATCACTGGTCTATCAATATGCTCCACTGTGAGTTCAGCTCAGAGCTTCATCAGTTTCCATACCGAATTTTCTTGCTTGTTCTCAGGAAATGGAGCGCGACTGCCACTACAAGTTGGAACGCAACCGTCGGCGGGGACCTTACGAAGTTAGGGGTGGCAAGCTCCAACACTTTCATCGCATGTAGATCAGATACCTCTACCTCAAGCAGCTACTCCTTGTTTATCAAAGGGGTCGGCACGTTGCCAACGAGCTTGGCTGATTCCGCTAGAAGCTCATTCGTTACCGCGAATTGCATCCAGACGAAGATCGCCGTTACGGCTTCACCATACGCTTAATACTTCCAGCTCATGTAGCCCATGTCGTAGGAGTACTATCGTGGTGAAAGCGGTTTTTAGTGCACCAGCGCTGGATGGCGGACCGTTCTGCATAATGAGGTGTGCTTCAACTTGTCTGGTACTTGCTAGTGTTCCGGATCAGCGCTGGGCTGTCCAGGACCTTGACGGAGCGAAGGGGTAGTAGGAGAGGCTTTCTGCCTATATCACATGCAGAGGAACAGTCTACGTATAAAATCTTGCGCGAATGTTGACAGACGGACTGGAGAGTTCTGCATTGCAGACCAGTGGCCTCTATTTATCCGACGGACTTGCACGGACTGTGACGGACATAAGCCCTCGGCCCGCACAATCCGACAGCTCACCACCCTCAACAGCCTTGGCAATCCACTTCAGCTCGACAATAGTCTCTCTGAGTTGCCACCACGCTATCACATTAATGTGTGTGCGAGGTTCAGGGATCACAGCGACATTTAAACAGGAGCGCCGACGTCCTTTGACTGCATTCCCGCAAACCACGGCAACACCCATGCCTCTTATCCTAGAATAGAGTGGAGGTCAACCAGCCCATGGCCTGGTGGAGGTTCGCCATGCCTCCACCTATAAATTGATAGTGGTGTTTTGGTCATAGATGGGCCAAGTTTGCATTTCAGTCTGGTTCCCGTACCATCCATTCCGCTTCGTCAGGGGACAGACAGTCTTATGACTGAGCCAGGTTCGGAACTAAAGCCAAGGCGTCCCACCATGTCCTCGCCCCATTTAGATCAATCTCAAGATTCCCGAATTTCTCCAAAGGATATAACGAAGTTAAAGGAAGTGATTGAAGAACCAAGAGCAGAAATCTCCGCTTGTCCGACTATCAGCGAGAAAACGAACATGGGTGCCGACTCAGCTATCCCACCGAGAACTCGGGACTTCGGGTTCATTCCAATACCCGAAAGTAGGAGATACCATCCCGAAAGAACTTTCCACTTTACTCTGGCTCTAAACATAATTTTCGGGTTCGCAAGTACCGCCAGTGAGTCTGAAGAGCTCGAGCCTGATAATGAAGGCGGAGGGAGAGCTGACATTTGAAAAAACCAGCCGTAGCCAACTTGTACTATTGTCAACCCCTTTTAGGTACGTCACCAGTTTAAATACGTGGAACTTAGCTTGGGTCGGGGCTGAATTTTAGGTTAAGTCGAATTCGCTCAGTATTTTCACATATCGGAAGCCGCTGTTTCATCAATCCCCACCATTACGCAGGCAGGGTAGGCACAGTTCAGACAATCTTCCTTCGCGTATGCTAATGGAGTTGTTGCGGAGTAGATACGCAACCGGATTACTGCTCATCAGTCCACTCGGCGATCTTGTCCGGCGACGAGGATTACTCCTCGTAGTCCTCACGGCGTCCACTCTCGTCGCAATGGGAATAGCGCTATCCCGGAACCTCGTTTCAGTCCAGGTCCTTTCATACTTCCTAGGAGTCACTTCCGTGACGCCCCAGATCCTCATTCCGTTCGCGGGAGATCTCGCACCCCCGCACCGCCGTGGTACAGCCATATCTATCGTTCTTTCCGGTCTTTTGCTTGGAATTATCTTTGGGCGAGCTATCGGAGGTGTAATAGGAGATGCATCTCATTCATGGAAGAATGTTTACTGGATCGCGGTCGGCATCCAAGGTGTGGCCCTTGTAGTCCTTTGGTGGGTTCTACCGGATTGGCCGAGCAAAGTGGAGGCTATCCAGACCAACGAGGGAGCAAAGGAGCAGCAACGTCCAACGTACTTTACTATTCTGTGGACCATGGCCAAGTTGGCTGTCACCGAACCGATCTTAATCCAAGGTTGCCTGATCAACCTTATGAACCAAGTAGTGTTCAGCAGCTTCTGGGTTACGTTGACGTTTCTCCTCGCTGGCTCTCCGTTCCATTACTCGACGTACGCCCTTGCCCTTCTCGTCGTGGCTCCGTCGCTGACGATATACATGTGTGTTCCTAGTTTGAAGATCGGACTTTTCGGACTAGTAGGCGCATTGGGCGTCATAACTGCACCTTTCGTGGGCCGCTTAATCGATGGTCTTGTTCTTTGGGTTGGCATCCTAATCGGAGTTGTGTTTGGCCTTGTGAGCCAAATCATACTGGTTGTCGGGGCCGGGCTCAACATTGCCCCCATTATCATTGGATGTATTGGTGAGCGGGGCTTATTTGAATGCTCTTCATCATCTTGTTATGGTGCGCTAACGACGATGTCTTAGGTCTTGATTTCGCCTTGCAAGTGAGAAAGCTATCTCTTCGAGTGCTTACGCTCGGTACTAACCACCTGAGGTAGCTTCTACAGGTGTCGATAGCAACAAGGATTTATGAGTAGGTTGCGCCAAACTTTTTTCTCCGGAGCCTCGGAACCTGAGCATGACCTTGCAGGATTGACCCAGCCCTCAGAGCCCGTCTCAACGCGGTCTTTGTTATTTCGGTAAGTGGGTTCTCGACCTTCAGGATTTGGCGAGAGTGCAATATTTGACCTCGTCTTCATTATTCGGCTCTAGGGATTTACTGTACGTGATAAATACATTTTTCTTTCCTTTTCATTTCGCCCTCACAACGCTCGGCGATAGGGCCAGGTCATCGGTTCCGCGTTGGGAAGCCACGTGTATCTGTCCGCGGGATGGAGAGCAAATTATGCGACTTCTATTGGCTTTTGCGGTGCAATGCTGCTGGTTCTGTTCGCTCGCGGGCCTCATTGCGAGAGGAACACCTGGTTCGGCTGGCAAGGCGGCGGGAGATTGAAGAAGGAGAAGCCGAAGCCGAAGGGTGACGAAAAACAGGATGGTTTGAAGAGGGCCTCCGAGTCGAGATAGAGAACGCGATTATTATATCCGGCTCCGCGTAGAATACACTGTTGTGATAATTCCCTCCTTCGTGAAGGCTGTACAAGAGTCAGTTGCACCTTGAGTCAAATGTCGCGTTGCAGGCGTCAATGCTGACTAAGCGGGGTAATAAAGGGGCAGGGGAAACGCGAACAAGCAACATCCCGCTCCCCCGTTGCCCCAGACCCTTTACGCGCAAAACCATTAATCCATCTTTGAACCACCTTTTTTCTCCCTCAAGCACTCAACGGACGATGAGCGAATACATGTCAGAAGGCTCTGATGCAGAGTACTACGATGAAGATGATGAGGTCATGAACTCTGGTGCGTCAAACACCACATGAGCGCGTTTAGCGTTAGGTTTCCCGCCGCGATACTTACCATGGCACCTGACAGAAGGGGCTGAGGAGACGGACGAAGAATCGGTGGAGGAGGGAGACTATGGCAGCATGGAGATGAGCGTGACTGCATTGAGCAAACCCCAGAAGAAGGTCTACGAGATCGACTACGAGGTGCTTTCATCAAGTGATATCGAGAAGAGCATGGCGAAAGAGGCAGACTTGCTTTGCGGTATGCTCGGGGTCGATGTAAGTACCTTCGTTCTTACACGCCGCTGTGATCCTCCCGAGGCGTTTGTGGTTTGGCTTGGAATTCCATTTTCGACTAATCTTGATACTTGCTTCCTTGAATCCGCTTCTGTCAGATTACAACAGCATACCAGCTACTACGATTTATGAACTGGAACAAGGAGAAGCTTATCGACAAGTTCATGGAAGATCCCGATGCTGTCAAGCAGAAAGCGGGCATCGCTGACACACCTCCCAAATTCACATCACCCTCCGCCGCTCCCCCACCTCCTCCACCCGTCGCGTCATCTTCGTCTTCTTCTACTCCTCGCCGCTCGACACGGTCTTCTAATAAGACCGCTGCACCACCACCGCCCGTCGTCGACGAGACTTGGTCATGCCCTATCTGCTGCTGCGAACCGGAATTGCCTACCGGAGTGATGAGCCTCGAGTGCAACCACCCCTTCTGCACGGACTGCTGGCAGACTTACATGACCGGCAAGATCCGGGAGGAGGGCGAACACACCATTCGTTGCATGGAGTCGGGATGCAACGAGTTGGTACCCGATACGGTGATCCTCAGCACCGTGCCTGACGCGCCGAAGGAAGGGGTGGTGGTTCTCGAGGACGAAACCAAGGACAAGTACAAAGAGCTTTTAGTGCGGTACTTTGTTCAGTGCAACTCTGCACTACGGTTCTGTCCTGCTCCGAGCTGTGATTATACTGTTCAGTGCAGCGCAGCGAGCACCAAGAGCAGCTTGGAGACAATTGTGCCGACTGTGCGTTGTGGGAGAAACCATTCATTCTGCTTCGGTTGTGGAGAGGAAGGAGATCACCGTCCGCTGATCTGCACGATCGCCAAGTTGTGGTTGAAGAAGTGCCAGGACGACAGTGAAACCGCCAATTGGATCAAGACCAATACGAAGGAATGCCCCAAGTGTCACAGCACTATTGAGAAGAACGGTGGTTGCAAGTAAGCAGGGATTCTTCCGGCGCAAACACGGACCGAGCTTTATTAACCATTCCTTTTCCATAGTCACATGACGTGCAAGAAATGCAAGAATGAGTTCTGCTGGGTTTGCATGGGTCCATGGTCTGAGCACGGCAACGCTTGGTATTCATGTAATCGCTTTGATGAGAAGGAAGGCGTCGATGCTCGTGACGCACAATCCCTAAGCCGCGCTTCCCTCGAGAGGTACCTTCACGTGCGTAGCAACTCGGCTTCGGTCCGTGAATTGATCATTGACGCGATCTTTCGCAGTATTACAATCGTTGGGCCAATCACGAGCAATCCGCACGGTTGTCCTTGGATCTTTACGCGAAGACTGA
>WSUD01000436.1:0-15814 GCA_019633495.1 Tulasnella sp. 427 | reverse complement strand
TAACGGGTCAGTCAGAGCTCAATCTAGATTCTCGTGCCGATTCTGTTACATGAGGTGTCGGAATCGAAATCGAGAATCGATGCTGAATCGCGCGAGAATCCGCGCACTCTGATCCTCCCTAATATCTCCATGGCGCAAATTCAAGAAGAAGTACAAGAAGAAACACAGGTCGACCCCTTTGAAGAGGGAAAAGACGAGGCTCAGTGAAGAAGGGCGTGCCTCTACTGAGCAACCGGTTTGACGTCTTAGCTACGCTGTTAGAGGCGTAGATATTAAACCGTGAGAAAGGACTCGGCGCGCGGTCCACGAGTCGAAGGGAAATACGTAGAATAGCTGGTTAATTACAAATGTATTAATTAACTATTAATAAAATGTCTTTGTAAAGTAGTTTCGAGTGTGGTTTATTAGAGTCGAGTAAGTGTAGAGTCGAGGGGAAGGGCCGAAAGAGGATAACTGGGACTTGCCGCTGGTTTATCCGAAATGAGGCGCTAACGGTGTATCTCACGCGGTGTCGGGAAAAACGTCAAGCGCGCTAGTAATAATCTCTGCTGTAGTGTATTCAAATACTTTAGAATTAATGGGCAAAAGGGGTTGAGTAACAGAGTGCAGGGAAAATGAATTAATGGGCAAAAGAATAATAAAAGAGGAATCCCTCTATAGGAAACTTGTTGCTAACGGCGCCACAGGCGTTCGTAAGCTTTTGCTCGGCTAGGGAATACCTAACATTTCTTGCAGACTGCGTTCGAACGTCTAGGAATAGCTAGATGGCTCTTGATCGCAAGATCTTAAGTTACTTCCTATTTTAGGGTGATTAACAATGTTGTGACCCAAAGAAGTAATAACTGTCTTGTGACGCGCTAGTAAGAATAATGCAGAATATTATTCAAAAGACGTACGAACAAGAAGTGTAAAGAAATATGGAGATCTAAGGGAGATTGTGGCGAAATAGGGATTTTAGGCCGAAAGAGTATGAAACCGGGGAAAGCACTAATTGACACTATATTGAACTTCGTAGGGGAGTTCGAAGGTATTACTTGACTCAATTTATATCCGAGTTTCACGCCGGACAGGCGGTCTTAGGGTGCGCACAAGGACGATAGATCAGTTGAGTGGTGAAAGAGGTGTGTCTCGAGTAAAGTCCTTGAGACCGCCTTTATATATTAAAGAGCTATCTAGAATATGACTACAATGACTATAGCGAAAGGCTCACTATGAGTCCTTTCGCTTAACTTTGCGTTTCAGCTCCTGCTCGGGCTTCAGGGGTCGGCAGGCGCGTGTCACGTGACATGAACGCCACACGCGGTACCGCTCGCTACAGCAGTCATTTCAAGTTGGTTCATTAATAGAACTGACTCGAAATGACTCTTCAGGACTTCCTGCTGAGTTTCAGAGCTTTCAGCCAGGATTTGGTGAAGTTGAATTTTCTATACAACATGCCACTTCCCAAACTAAACATTATTAGAATTAAAAGGAATATATCTCTGACTAATGTTTCAATTTGTACAAGCTCAAATCGAAGGTAGAATGAAAGTAAAAATAAAAGGGAAAAATATCTTCTAAGTAATTACATTGCTTTTACTAAAAGGGGCGGGGAGGCGATTTCGGCAAAACGCTGGTCCCATAACAGCCATGAAGGAGTGGAGGCATTACCTCCAAGGGGTGAAAGGCAAGACCATCATCTACACAGATCACCACAATCTCCAGACCTATGCAACCACCAAGATTCCCAACGGGCGGCAGATTTGTTGGTCACAATACCTTGAGCACTTCAACTATGTAATCAAGTATCAACCAGGCAAATACTCAAGACCGGACGGCCTGTCAAGGAGGCCAGATCATGAACCTAAGGAGGGAGCTAGAGGCAAGCCCAAGAACATCCTGAACAAGGATCACTTCGATGAAGAATCATTCAAAATCAATGCTCTGGCCTCCGTCACAATCGAAGACACGACAATCCAAGAACTTATTAATCAGAGGTCCTCAAAAGACCCTGCCCTCAACACAATCTTCACCTGGTTTAACCAAGAAAACTCGGCCACCAAGAAAGAAATCAAGGAAACATTTAGCAAATACTGTAAGATTGGGGGGACACTAGTGTATGATAACCAAATCTACGTCCTGAACAACAACAAGATCAAAAGATAAATACGCAGTCAAGACATGACACACCCCTAGCAGGCCACCCTGGATGAAAGAAAACCCTTGAATTAGTCAGAAGAGACTACTACTGGCCATCCATGACCTGTTATGTACACACTTACGTCAATGGTCGCAATGTATGCCAGAGAAAAATGCCGAGTACGCAGAAGCCAAGTGGGGCTCTGCAACCTCTGGAAACCCTGGAGGGACCCTGGACAGATGTCACGAGTGACATGATCACAGGATTGCCCTTAACCAAGAAGAACCACAATGCCATCGTGATGGTGGTCGACCGTTTTACGAAAAGGGCCCACTTCATACCCACAACATCGAAGCTAGATGCCATTGGAACAGCGGATCTGTTCATGGATCACGTATGGAAGCTACACGGACTCCCATCAAGAATAATAAAAGACTGAGGACCTAACTTCCACTCCAAGCTTATCAAGAGAATCTACAAAAGATTAGGAATCAAATCAAGAGCCTCAACGGCATACCACTCACAAACTGATGGACAGTCGGAAAGAGCCATCAGATCATCAAACAATACCTCCGGATCTACACGTCACAGAGACAAGACAACTGGGATCAATGGCTAGCCTTAGAAGAATTTGCATATAACAACACAAAACACACATCAACGGGAATGACGCCCTTCTTTGCAGATCTGGGAAGACACCCAGCGTACACACCAAGATGACTCGATAAACATGGCAAAGACTTACCTGCATCCGACAAATACTTGGCCAACAGAAAACAAGCGGAAGAAGACATCCGCAGTGCGCTAAAGTTAGCCGTGGAAGAACACAAGAAATTCTACGACCAGCAAACCACAGAAGAACCCTGCTACAAAATTGGGAAAAAAATCTGGCTGTCCAAAAAAGACCCCCTGAGGGGAAAGGAGGCTGTCACAACAACAAAGCCATCCCAGAAGCTCAAACACCAACGATTTGGGCCTTACCTGGTGCTACAGAAGGTTGGAGACAAGGCCTATGAACTCAAACTCCCAGCATCCATGAAAATCCACCCAGTATTCCACTTCTTGCGCCTCTCCAACTTCAAGAAAGACAACATTCCCGGTCGAACCCCGACGCCACTTCCCCCTGTACAAGTTGAAGGGGAAGAAGAATACGAAGTGGAACGAATCGAAGACTTGCAATGGGTTAAAACGCGCGGAAAACCACACTTCGAATATCTGATCAAATGGAAGGGATACGACATATCCAAAAACTTCTGGAATAAACTAGAAATACGAAAGACGCTGATGAAGCCATTCAAGAATACCATGAGAAAAACCCCAAGGCCCCACATCCGGATCATCCTCTGCTTGCAGAGCGTCATCGATCCTAGAGAGGGGCAACTGTCATGATCACACACAAACGCAGACCTTGCCACGTCGTGGGACGTGCACGGTGGCAACCGTCCACCCTACCATGCCACCAGATCCTGTTAAAGGTGTAAATAGTAACCGTGAGAAATGGGCTCAGCGCGTGGTCCGCAAGTCGAAGGAGAGCAGGTAAAATAGTTAATTAATTACGAATGTGGTAATTAACTATCAATAAAATGTTGTTGTAAAGAGATTTTGAGAGAGTCGAGTAGAGGTAGAGTCAAGGGGAATAGCTGAAAGAGGGTAACCAGGACTTGCTGCCGGTTTATCCGAAGTGAGGTGCTAACGGTGTATCTCGCGTGGCGTCGGGAAAAACGTCAAGCACGCTGATAATAGTCTTTGCTATAGTGTATTCAAATACTTTAGAATTAATGGGCGGAAGGGATCAATTATAGGAGTGCTGTCAGGACCACGTCCGCACAGGGTCTCCCTTGGTTACTTCCGCACTGTGGGGAGCACGAACGGCGACGACTCGAGGAGGTCACATCACCGGACCCGGCAATACACCGTAGCCGAGTTAACTCTCACCACCACCGGGACCGATATCTGATGAGCTGCGCCGCAGCTACTTCTTGACATCTATCACGGAGATCTAATGCCGCGTCCTCAGTTATATATACCGTAGGCGTTGGAGGGCTTAACTCTCCAACGTAGCAACACATTCAATCCTGTACCCCGAACCTTGCCTCTCGAATACTACTCTTTGAACCCCTTTGCCCCTGCCCCTTGGTCCTCCTGCTACGTGGAGACCTAAGCCCCAAACCTCAGTCTTGACAGTTTGCTACGTTCTCGTAGCTTACTTCTCCACCGCAATTCCCAGATTCCCCACCAGCATAGAAAACTTCTGGTTAGACTTCACAGCCTACCAGAGGTTACACGCCTATCTAGCCCAAACCCTCCTCGTTGTCTGGTTTTTTGTCCAATTTTATTGAAGAACCGTGCAACGCCTCGTTCGAGACTACCTGGCGTACCTCAACCGATTTTTCCAATACAACCGACAACCCACGCGTAAATAAACTGGACCCCTTCGATGACTACGCAATCGCGTACAGCCACGGGGCACACGGAAGCGCAAAAAACTGTGGCCCAAAACACAACCAACATCGCAAGACCCCCCCGACTCCCGAGTGCAAACCAGCACAATCCACTGCTGCCCATCCAGAGATCAGATACTACAAGTGCTGTTGTCGCTGTGACCACAATAACACCGTTCACCCCACCGTTGTCGCCAAGAAACGGGCGAAGAAACCCGCCGCTCCAATTCAACCCGTCAGTTCCGGTTGGAATAACCCGACCATCATCTTTACCGACCGACCCGAACCCCCAAAACCTAATCAAAAGACATTCAAAGACGCCCTGTGGGCTAAACTACAACCTGGATCGATTCCACCTGCCAGACGTGCCTGAAGTGGTCACGGACCAAGAGGTAGCGGACTTCATCAACACAGCTGTAGACCTTACGTACCAGATCACCCGAAACAACCCGAACGTCATCCAGACGTGCAGGAAAACTGGCAACCAACAACCGTCTTGCAAACCCGCTTATCAACGACCTCGACCATCCATCAAAAAAGGGAAAAACACCTACGTCAGCAAACCACCCTGGCTCAATCGTGAACCCATCCCGAACATCTGGCTGTGGAATCACCGCGCATACCACCCGTCCACCGGCTCGTATAACTATTGGGGCAACTGGAACCCACAAAGGAAATTTGACAGGAAAACTGGGATCAAGTTCGACCAAGCAATCAGAGACGCGGCCGAAAGCAACTTTCAAGGAAAAACGTCGCTTCGCCAGTAAAATCGGAGAATACAGGCACCTTGTCGAGTACATCCAACGAAGGTACAACGACCATAGCTACTTTCTTAATTTAGAACAATCTAGTACCAAAAGCTATCGACTCCGACTCGGATATTGCAACAAAACGGTCCGAACTCGAATTTGTAGAATTTTCCCGCGTTCACTTTTTTCTTGGGACCACACGACTCTCCATATCCCGTACCCCCCTCGACCTTTTCAAAGAGCCTTGTACTATCGATCCTTCAAAGGCTGGACCGAGGAACAAGCCTTCCGTTACCTAAGAAACGAACAGCAGACCGAGAATGAGCATCCCACAAACTCCGCCGCCAACTCGGCCGTCGGGAGGCCGGGCACCTGGACCAGCAACCCGATCGAACTGTCAACCCCAACCAGCCAGTGAGCCTGAGCCAGAAGACAGCCGACACCCAGAGTTGGGAGAAAGCCCAACGGTCCTACGGACTGAAATAACTCAAGAAGAGCAAATCGGGACCGAAAGACCCCCAGCCAGCCCAGATTTTGACGGCCCCCCAAGAAACCCGTACCTACCCCAAAAATCATCAATAACGCCAGGACCGTTGCCGAACACCAGGGCCGAGGCTGAGGCCACGTATAGTAGCCACTCGGGAGAGCAAGCAACGGTCTCGTTTGAATCTCCACCCCGGATCCCGACAAAAGAGCCCGAATTGGCATCCGAAAAGAGCTCGAGCCGAAGTCAATCGCCAATACCCGACCAACCACCCACAGAACGAGAGCTGCTCGAGATCAAAAGCAAAATGCACCAAGAATGGAAGAAAGTATAGGACAAAGTGCAAAAGGGAATGCACCCGGAGCAAGCAGAACAATTTCGAGACGACCTACTACAGACAATCGCAGGATCTGGAAGATCTGCGACCCTCCCGCCATACCAACCGACAACATTTGTGAACCTTCCATACATCCCCCCGAACCCGTTTTCACGATTGACCCCAGCACCAACCTACCGATCCCCAACTCCGTATCCAACAATCGCAGGAAAGGGATATGCACCTCCACCTCGTCAAGGCCCTTCAGCCCCACCGAACCCGATGCCCTCCAGAGGGGGACCACCGAGACAAGGTCCACCTGGAGGCCCTCCAGGAGGCGGGCTGCCTGGGGGCGGAAGAGCGATTGGAGCAGGGGCGGCACGACGCGCCACGTTCCGAAGAGGGTTCTGGGACATTACACAAGGAGCATGGACGGAATCCCTTACACCAGGAACGGGACCAAATGAGTCACCAAAGATATCGGTCCCCGAAAAATATGACAGGGTCTCAAAAGGACCAAGAGCCGAAGAATTCACTAGCAAATGCGAAGCCTATTTTCGCTTCAAAGCACACCTCTTTGACAACGACGCAGGACTGGTCGCATGGGCGGCCCAGTTGTTATCAGACCGGGCCTGGGCATGGGTGCAACCCATTGTAAATAATGCCAATGACGAAAGGGCATGGAATTGGGCAGCGTTCCAGCATGCCTTTGATCTCAACTTCGGCGAACACAACACAGAAGGGAAATCAGAGCAACGCATTCGTGAGCTCAAGCAGACCAGATTCGCGGCCGACTACACGAGCGACTTCAACAACTTATCTGTTCGAATTTGTTGGAACGATCAAGCGTTAATCAATCAGTACAAACGAGGATTGAAGACGGAAATCATGAAGGCAGGAGCCATCGTCCCGTGGCCAAACACGTTACAAGAAGTACAAGAACAGGCCGTCTATATGGACGACGAACTATTCAAAGCCAAACAATTAGAAGGACGAATAGCAAACCCTACCCAACCAAACCGACGCCCATTTGCGACGCGAATTCCGACGAACCAAGTTCAGACGCAGACGAAGACGACGACTACAACGAATAAGCAGTGGCAACCGCAACCTCGCAATAATATAACGGACGCGCAAAAGGAGGAACGCCGCAAGAAAGGGCTGTGCCTCTATTGCGGAAAAGGAGGCCACTTCGCACGAAACTGCCCAAACAAAACTAATATCTCCGCGACACAAATTCAAGAAGAAGTACAGGAGGAAACACACGTCGACCCCTTCGAAGAGGGAAAAGACGAGGCTCAGTAAAGAAGGCCGTGCCTCTACTGAGCAACCGGTTCGATATCCTAGCTACGCAATTCAAAGAAAATACCCAAGCCTCAATCAATTCCCTTTCATGTAATGCTTTTGATTCATTTGGAACAGGACCCAATGAAGATCGGGACTCTAGCGCGCAATGGTTGGGGCACCCTAGCATGATACCCAAGAAACACCCGAACCAGCCCTTCGAATTACAAGTCAAGATTGGAAACCGTCAAGACACAACCCTAGCGTTATACAACCCCGGAGCCACCGCAAACTTCATCCACCCCTTCGCATGCCAACTATTCCACCTAACAATGCAGAACACCACACCAAAACGACTAACCAATATCAACGGAAGCAAAAACAAGATCGCGAAAGTAACGGAGGAGACCATTGCAAAACTACATATTGGAAGCCACACGTCAGAAGAAACCTTCCTCAAGGCGGAAATCGGGAAATACGGAATTGTGCTCGGAAGGACCTTCGCACGAAGGCATCAACCCACTGTAGAATGGTCAGAAGATGAACCCGACCGCATTATATTTGCATCACGACAATGCTCCAGGAACTGCCTACCGCAACCAATCGATGCGTACGGGGAAATTGAGCCCCAAACCTCTGAGTCGATCCACATGCAATTCGCCGACGCAATCCCCAAGGAACTACACCAGGAGAATACCAAAAAATGGATCGAAGACCTCATCATCGCGGCAACCACTTCCCATTCAGCAAGAATCGCCAACCAAGAAGTAAAAAACAAAAGACCCACGGAAGAGATCGTGCCGACACAATTTCATGAATACTTGGACGTCTTCGCAGAACCCCAGGATGGAGCATTACCGCCGCATCGACCCTACGACAGTGCCATCGACCTCGAAGAAGGCAAAAGCCCCCCCTTCAAACATATCTACAACCTCTCCCCGGAGGAACTCAAGACATTAAAAGAACAACTGGACGAGGCAAAACAGAAAGGGTGGATTCGGGACTCCCACTCGTCCGCCGGAGCACCTGTTCTGTTCGTTAGGCCAAAAGACGGGAAATTACGCCTATGCATTGACTACCGAGGCCTGAACGCTATCACCAAGAAGAACAGGTACCCGCTACCCCTACCGTCAGAAATTATGGACCGTGTAGGAAAAGCCAAGTACTTTACCAAACTAGACCTACGATCGGGGTACCATCTGGTACGAATTCGAGAAGGGGACGAATGGAAGACTGCCTTCCGAACGCGCTATGGACATTTCGAGTACACTGTCATGCCATTCGGACTAACGAACGCCCCAGCAACCTTCCAACACTTCATGAACGATATATTTCGAGACCTGGTAGACGACTGTGTAATCATTTACCTTGACGACATTCTCATCTTCGCCGAAACCCTGGAAGAACTAGAGCAAAAAACTAAAGAAGTCCTCCAACGCTGTAAAAATCACCATTTGTCCTGCAAACCAGAGAAATGCGAATTCAACACAAGGAAAATCGAGTACCTGGGCTTCATTATTGGACCCGACGGAATCACCATGGACAAAGCAAAAGTCAATGCTGTCCTTGAGTGGCCAAGCCCGACCTTGGTAAAGCAAATTCAGACGTTCCTCGGCTTCGCCAACTTCTATCGAAGATTCATCCACGGATACAGTCACCTCTGCCAACCCATCAACAACTTATTAAAGAAAGAAGTCAAGTTTGAATGGGGAAGAAAACAGGAAGAGGCTTTTGAAGCCATTAAAAGAAAATTCGCGACAGCGCCGGTACTAGCATGGCCCAACCTCGACAAACCATTCGTAGTAGAAACAGACTCCTTGGACTTCGCGAGAGGCGCGATTTTGTCACAGGAACAGGACAACGGAAAGCTCCATCCAATTGCGTATTCATCAAAGACCTTAACGGACGCAGAAATGAACTATGACATCTACAACAAAGAACTCCTGGCAATCTTCAAAGCCATAAAAGAATGGAGGCACTATCTCCAAGGCGCAAAAGGCAAAACAATTGTCTACACAGACCACCACAACCTTCAGACGTATGCAACCACCAAGATCCCCAACGGACGGCAGATTCGTTGGTCGCAATACCTCGAGCACTTCAACTACGTAATCAAATATCGACCAGGCAAATATTCAAGGCCCGATGGCCTGTCAAGGAGGCCAGATCACGAACCTAAGGAGGGAGCAAAAGATAGGATTAAAAACATCCTAGACAAGAGCCATTTCAACAAAGAATCATTCGAAATCGATGCCCTGGCCTCCATTACGATCGAAGATGCCACAATCCAAGAACTCATCAACCAGAGGTCCTCAAAAGACCCTGCCCTCAACACAATCTTCGCCTGGTTTAACCAAGAGAACTCGGCCGCCAAAAAAGAAATCAGAGAAACATTCAGCAAATACCGGAAGATTGGGGGGACCCTAGTGTACGATAACCGGATCTACGTCCCAAACGATGACGAGATCAAAAGACAAATCCCGCAGTCAAGACACGACGCACCTCTAGCAGGCCACCCAGGAAGGAAGAAAACCCTCGAGTTAGTCGGAAGAGACTACTACTGGCCATCCATGACTCGTTATGTACACACATACGTCGACGGTTGCAACGTATGCCAGAGAACGAAGCCGAGCACACAGAAACCAAGCAGGGCCCTACAACCTCTAGAAGCCCCAGAAGGACCCTGGACAGACGTCACCAGCGACATGATCACAGGACTACCATTAACCAAGAGAAACCACGATGCCATTGTGACAGTGGTTGACCGCTTCACCAAAAGGGCCCACTTTATACCTACAACATCGAAACTAGACGCCATAGGAACAGCGGATCTGTTCACAGACCACGTATGGAAACTACACGGACTCCCGGCAAGAATAGTAACGGACCGAGGACCCAACTTCCACTCGAAATTCACAAAAGAATCTACGCAAGACTCGGGATCGAACCTAGAACCTCGACAGCATATCACCCACAGACGGATGGACAATCAGAAAGAGCCAACCAAATCATTGAGCAGTACCTCCAAATCTACACATCACACCGACAAGACAACTGGGATCAATGGCTGGCCCTAGGGGAATTCGCATACAATAACACCAAGCACACATCAACGGGAATGACACCTTTCTTCACGGATTTGGGAAGACACCCAATATACACACCCAGACGACTCAACAAACAAGGCGAGGACCTACCGGCATCTGACGAATATCTGGCACGCCGGAAACAAGCAGAGGAGGACATCCGCAGCGCTCTGAAACTGGCAGCCAAAGAACACAAAAAATTTTACGATCAATGAACCACCAAGGAACCCCAATACACCATCGGAGAAAAAGTCTGGCTATCCAAGAAAGACCTGTTAAGCGGGAAAGAGGCTATCACAACGACAAAGCCGTCTCAGAAACTCGAACACCGACGATTTGGACCCTACACCATTCTCCGAAAAATCGGCAATAAGGCATACGAACTCAAACTTCCTCAGACAATCAAAATCCACCCCGTGTTCCATGTGTCACGCCTGTCGAAATTTCAGAAAGACAACATCCCCGGACGCACCCCGACGCCTCCACCTCCAGTACAAGTGGATGGGGAAGAAGAATATGAGATCGAACGAATCAAGGATTCGCGTTGGGTCAAAACACGGGGCAAACCACGTTTTGAATACCTGATTAAGTGGAAGGGCTACGATGTATCTGAAAATTCCTGGAACAAATTAGAAGACACTACACATGCCGACGAAGCCGTCCAAGACTACCACCAGAAGAACCCCAAGGCTCCTCATCCCGATCATCCTTCGCTTTCAGAGCATCGTCGATCCTAGAGAGGGGCAACTGTCAGGACCACGTCCGCACAGGGTCTCCCTTGGTTACTTCCGCACTGTGGGGAGCACGAATGGCAACGACTCGAGGAGGTCACATCACCGGACCCGGCAATACGCCGTAGCCGAGTTAACTCTCACCACCACTGGGACTGATATCTGATGAGCTGCGCCGCAGCTACTTCTTGACATCTATCACGGAGATCTAATGCCGCGTTCTCAGTTATATATACCGTAGGCGTTGGAGGGCTTAACTCTCCAACGTAGCAACACATTCAATCCTGTACCCCAAACCTTGCCTCTCGAATACTACTCTTTGAACCCCTTTGCCCCTGCCCCTTGGTCCTCCTGCTACGTGGAGACCTAAGCCCCGAACCTCAGTCTTGACAAGTGCAGGGGAAATGAGATAATGGGTGCAGGAATAGTAAAAGAGGATTCCCTCAATAGGAAACTTGTTGCTAACGGTGCCACAGGCGTTTGTAAGCTTCCGCTCGGCTAGGGAATACGTAACACTTCTTGCAGACTGCGTTTGAACGTTTAGGAATAGCTACTAGGCTCTCAATCGCGAGATCTTGGGTTATTTCCTGATTGAGGGCGATTAACAGTGTAGTAACCCAAATAAGTAATAGTTGTCTTGTGGCGCGCTAATAGGAATAATACAAAATATTAATTTAAAGACGTACAAACAAGAAGCGTAAGAATAGGTGAAGAATCAAAGGAGATTGAGGCAAAATAAGGATTTTAGGGCGAAACGGTAGGAACGATGTGAATACGCTAAGTGACACTATATCGAACTTCATAAGGAAGTTTGAAGATATTACCAGACTTAAATGATATCCGGGTTTCACACTGGACGGGCGGTCTTAGGGTGCGCACAAGGGCAATAGATCAGTTGAGTGGTAAAAAGAGGTGTGTCTCAAGTAATACCCTTGAGACCGCCTTTATACATTAAAGAGCTATCTACAATATGACCAGAATGACTATAGCGAGATACTCACTATGAGTCCTTTTGCTTAGTTTTGCGTTTCAGCTCCTGCTTGGGCTTCATGGGTTGGCAGGCGCATATCATGTGATACAAACGCCACACGCGGTACCGCTCGCTACAGCAGTCGTTTCAAGTTGGTTCAATAATAGAACTGACTTGAAATGACTTGTCAAACTCCTTGCCGAGTTTCAGAGCTTTCAGCTGAGATTTGGTGAAGTCGAATTTTCAATGTGACGTGCCACTTCCCAAAACTAAACATTATTAGAAATTAAAGGAATATATTTTTAGCCAAGGTTTTGATTCGTACCAGCTTGAATCAAAAGTGGAATGAAGGTCAAAATAAAAGGGAAATCATTATCTAAGTGGTTACATGGATATCTAACAAAGGGGCGGGGAGGGCGATTTCGGCGAGACACCAGTCCCCTAACAGATCTGGTAAACTCAAGGTAACCGGACCCCGCATCCGCAGCAGGCTGCAGATTTGCACCCCACACGGTACCAATATCTGATGACTGTCCAACGGCTGCCTGAACTATTCTTAGCATTTATCGCAGAGGTCTAATGCCGAGCCTCTTTGTATATAACGCCTAGATGTTGGAGGGCTTAACTCTCCAATGTAGCAACAACTATCAATCATCACCCCTGCTCTGTACCCCTTGCCTAGCTCTCCAAATACTACCCTCTGAACCCCTTGCCCTTGTCCCTTTGGTCCTCCTGCTACATGGAGACCTAAGCCCCCTGTCCTAGTCCTGACAGTTTGCTACGCTTTTGTAGCTTACCTCTCCACACAACACCCCCACCCTTCGAATACCCAGCCAGCGTAGAAGACTTCTGGCTCGACTTCGTACACCTGCAATGACAGAACCTGACCTCCACATCTGCTCAGATGTCTCTCCAGTGTCTCCACAGGCAACCACTGGCAACCACTGACAACCGGGCCCTGCAGGGCATAAGGGTTCGGTAATCATCTTCCGAACACCTAGTTTCTCACACATCCGGGGCATGTTCTGGTCCAGAACATTACCAAGCTCCTCTTGTATTTCTTTCGCTCTCTACATGCATGCCCCCTAACCTCACTGATGAAATGCGAAAGAACATCGTCTGGTGGAGGTACGAGGACAAGATGGATGTAGAGGAGATCATAGCAAAGGCCAATTGCTCTCGTACAACCGTCTACAAGATATGGAAAGTGCACGCCGATGACAACGGTCAGAATTTAAATACCGACGGCCGTGGTCGGTCTCGCCTCCTGGATCCATACGACGTTAGACACATCGAACAGCTAGTGCAGCAGAAGAAGACAATTTACTTGAATGAGATTCGAACCTCCCTCGTCACTCACCGGGGCGTCGAGGCGTCGTCGAGCGTCATCCACCGAGCTCTCAATCAAGGTGGTCTCACAAAGAAAACAATCACTTCGATTCCACTGGCTCGTAACGACGCATTGCGTGCTGCTTGGAGGATTAGCGTAGCTGACCTGGATCTAGAGCAGCTTGTATTTATCGACAAATGCGGAGTAGAAGTCATGGACTTCTGTAGGAAAACTCGTATTTTCTAGCTGGTACATTCCTTTCAGGCTGGTCGCAGCGGCCAAGCGCTCTAGGGCGGTTGTTTGGGAAGGAGGTGCATCGCGTCAGGGTGGGTAACAAATGTCACGCGCGGGGTGAGACGAGAAATTGGAGTCCCGTTTCTTCAGGGAACGGCTGTATCCCCCGCTCAATACTCCAACTGTCCTTGCTTCCCACGTAGTTGTGTAACCAGGGAGGGGACTGGTTACGAGTCTAAGCATGAAAGGGAGACGCGAACGAAGAGAGGCAGAGCAGTGGTGGGGGCGAAGGCGTAGAGGGCGAGGGGAGGGCGGAGAGGGCGAAGAGTGCAACACGCACGCGCGCGTTCTTACGATTGCGACTGCGACAAAGGCGACTTTGCCAACGAGCCACCCGCTCCGGACGGCTTCTCCTCGTCAGGCGTCGCCGGAGCTAAATTCACGCTCGACGTCGCGGGCGAACTGTTCAAATCCGGGTTTGTCACCGTCAACCTCCTACCAGTCGTCAGCGGCGCCTCGAGCGGGCTCGGCGGTGGACTCGGAGGCGGGCTCGGCGCGCGGGACCCAGTTGCCGACGGGGGTTGGAAGAAGAGCTTTGGGTGCCCGGGTGGTGGTGGTGGTGATGGTGCGAGCGGAGACGCGCTACTCTAGACGGAGAGGAGTGGTCGTTGACTTGAACCTGATCCTGAACCGGAGAACGACCTCGGGTGGTGATGCGACGGGTGGAAGTGACCCAACCAGCTCGACGGTGGACCGCTCGCTGAGGGTGGTAAGGAGGGTTCGACGACCCCGAGGAGGAAGGGTCGGTGGGACGTGCGCCTCCGAGGTGCGGGAGGTGCCCGGGCCAGTGCGTCGCGAGCGACGGACCGTGCCAGCTCGCGTGCCCCGCTCTCGTCGGCGTCGAGGTGTGCCCGTGCCACGACGAGGGGAACGCTACGCCCAGCTTGTTCACCGCGGTTTGGGAGCTCGCGCTGTTGCGTCGGTGCTGCGTCGGGGACGGCGTGCGTGCCGGTCGGGGAGGAGGCATCGTCGCCTGGTAGAAGTGGTGAGGAGGGTGTTGGTACGACATGGGGGGCGGGTGCGTCGCCGCTGACGTCGGGTAGTACTGCGACGAGGAATGAGAAGACTGAGATGCCAAGTCGTTGACTTTTTGCGCGCTCCCTTCGGCGGGTAACAAACCAGGAGCACCCGACGAGGGCCCAATCGCATAGTAGTGGTGTTCCGCCGTCCCGCTCCCATCTTCCTCGGACCGCTGCTCGTGCAGGAACGCGAGGCTCGAGGGACCCAACGGCGCCGATTTAGGCGACTTGTCACCACCGCCGAGCGAGGACCACGATTTGGACGACACGGATGCGCGGCTCCGTCCGACTTTCGAGAATGCCTTGGTGCACTCGCGCGTGAGGTCCGGCGAGTTCGGGAGCGGGAGGGGTAAGATGGCGACTCTGAATGAAGGTGGTCGGGTGAGGAGGTTGGGATGGATTTGGTCCATGGGCGTGATGACCATGACCTCGATGGCTTGACTTGGCTTCTCAAGGCGAGCGACAACCATAAACGACTTTGGTTCCGTAAGGTTCCTGACGCTATTGTGGGGAGAGACTTGATTTATGTAATGCGACGCAAATTCTCGAGGGAACAGCCACTTACGGTATGCGTCTATAGTCAATGAACTCCATATCCGATGTGACGGTGAGGACAGACGCGAATCCGAGAATTGACGCTTTCTTTCCTCTTGGAGTGGTCAACGGTCCGTCAAGTCCCACTTCAATCTTCAACGATGCAACGACAGCCTCCGTCCCGCCCCAATGAGTCAAAGCCTCTTCGTTAATTGTAAGTCGGTATTTGGGTAGGGCCGACACTTCTTCCAAGATATCGTGCCCGAAGGGAGGTTTGCGGTTCAGGAGCTTGTCGGATGGTCTGGTTAGCTCAGACGAACCGCCCGCATGTAGCCTTACTGACCACTTCCAAGCGATGAGGGTCCTGGGTTCGGAGTTCCCCTAAGCTCCTGATGCCCACAGATGCAAGGACCTAATGAAGTTGAGTGAGATGGCTACCCTTGCTGGAAGCTCCTGA
>WSUD01000434.1:0-15861 GCA_019633495.1 Tulasnella sp. 427 | reverse complement strand
TTGTACGAAAGATCACATGGACAGACACCTACCCCAAAGTCACTCTCGATGAACGACCGCACTTCCTCGTCACGCATCAAGATAGGATCTTCGCTAACTCTGGTAAACCACCGTTGGAGCATGACTTTGACGAGCCGATCATCCTCCTCGTCCGTTGGTGCAGAGGTTTGAGCCAAAGGCAAAGCGGGGACGATGGTCTGCGGATTGCTATAGGTGATTTGCTCTGCGAATCGTTGAAATTCGACGTAGGAACGAGATACGTTGCGATAAGTCGGTCCGGTGAAGTTGGGAAGGTTGGTCTTTGGCGAATAAGGCGTAATTAGCTCATCGAACTGACAGCGTCGCAGTCCCTCGCCCGGAGCGTGTATTCTCACCTGAGCATCCAATCTTACAAGAATGTCTCTCCTGTTTCTGTCGAGCCCCGTGATCCTAACCCTCAGGTACGGCTCGCTCCTCTCGAATTTGGTGTTCCCGTTATTCTGTGGCGAGACCATGCCGGACTGCGGCTGACCGTAGACCTGTGGCTCTTTTCCATAAGGATTGGTTGGCCCGCCAGGTAGGACATTATGCGGTGGTTTCTCAGGGGTCCCAGGTGGTTTGGGGGAAGATGGCTTTGGTAAGATTACACCGTCCGCGAATGGGTTATGGGATGTCGCTGGCCATGCTGGCACTGGTGCCGTTTGCTGTGCTATTGACGAGGACGCTGATGACGAGTTTGCAAATGCGTTTGCGAGTGGGTCGTACATAGAGTCTTTGGTGCGCAGAGGGCGATTACTAGAGATGGAGGATCAGGGGGGTGCCGAGAGGTCAGTCGAGAGCGTAACGGACCTACTCCAAGGGCCTGAGAACTTCTATCGGCAGGACGCCCAGCGCAGCGCTCATTCGTCCTTCCGCTACTTGCTGAACCGCCAGCTTCAATTTCGAGCACTCCTAGCGCTAAGCCATAGACCTCAAGTCCGCAGTCGAAATATATCATCTGTCTGATGTGGCGGTCCAAGGTAGAACAACTCGATTTGGGTGGCTACCAACCCCTGTCCCATTCACCCCGGAGACAGTCGACGCTTATGAAGGCGATCGCGTGTACTTTGGGGCTGTTTTTGCTTTCTTACTATACTTTGATCGGCGGCGCTGGTGAAAAAGTCTGTCCGCGTTGTACCAACTCCCTGCTGAGTCCCGTAACCCATGTAGCGTCAGCGATCTTCAACGAAGGCCGTACTACATCTGCGGATCGGCTGAACCCCTATCCTCACAAGCGAAGGCTACACTTCAAGAACGATGGCACATTCAAGCTCACTGTCTTTAGCGATCTTCACTTCGGTGAGAATCCATGGGACGATTGGGGGCCTGAACAAGATCGCAAAAGCCTCATCGTCATGAATGACATGCTCGACTTGGAGCAACCCGATTTTGTCGCAATCAATGGTGATCTGATTACGGGTGATAGTAAGTTACTCCTACGCTACTTCTCTGGTAGACTCGGAGAGGACTGAGCCAATTACATCATCGCAGATACCTTCAGGGAAAACAGCACCCTCCTCATCGACCAACTCACGTCTCCATTCACTCAAAAGAATGTCCCGTTTTCCTCAGCTCATGGTGTGAGTGTGTATATACTACTTTAAGAGCTCATCTCTCCACTTCGAGTACCTTGACTGACCGTCGAACGAACGTGCGTATTGTCCACAGAATCACGACAACCACGCAAACCTCACGCATTTGGAAGAAATCGAACGCGAGCAACTTGTCGCTCCCACCAGCTACACCCGCAGAGCTCCAAAAGGTGTAGGGGGTGAGGGAGGAGAAGGGAACTATTGGGTCCCAATTTACGCAAAAGAAACGGGTATGTCCAGGTTGGAGGCAAGAAACCTTACCCTGACTTGACGGCGGGAACCACATAGACAGCGCACCATCCCTCGTTCTCTGGTTCTTCGACTCCCGAAGTGGCTTCAGACTCCATTCGGACCACGAACTCGTCGCTTTGCCTGACTGGATCGACGAGAGTGTAGCCAAATGGTTGATCGAGGAGACGACAGCAATGGATAAGGCTTGGGGACTACCGGAGAACAGAGCCGCATTAGCATTCGTTCATGTTCCATTGTATGTCGGTGACCCTCTCGAAGTAAAGTTCATCGGTCACCCGGGTTTCTTTTAGCCACGTCATGGAGTCCCTCCAACCCACTCGAGACCCCGTTAAGCAGCCCGGACTGGACGGAGATAAACTAGGAGAAGGATCAACGCAGTCAACTGTCGATCCGTCAGCGTGGGGTAACGACCGTGATCAACCTTTCTGGCAGACGCTCACATCTACAGTCAAAAATCTCCACGCCGTTGTTTCTGGACATGGTGGGTACTGGTCGCCTTCCGAACCCCTGCGTGAAAGCACACTCTCTCACTCGTCTGCCGACTTCATAGATCACGGAAACGAGTGGTGCTCGCGGGACCCAAGGACCAAGCAAGTCCTCTGCTTCAACAAGCACACCGGATACGGCGGATACTCGCAACCTGGATGGGGTCACGGTGTGCGGACGTTCAACTTCCAGTTGTCCACCTTGACGACAAGCGTTCGGACGTGGGTGACGATGGAGAACGGAACTAGAATCGACGAAATTGTGCTGGACCCATCGTACGCCGCGTGATGGAGTCGAGTTGAACTAGTCAGCCGGGCTCCTTTGTAAGCTGAATTTTATTTCAGCGAATGTGGAGATCCAGTTCAGTTATATATATTTAGCACCTCCACACTAGTTGGACTTGATTGTCGAAGAGGAAGGAACCACCTCAACGAGGAGTGTCTAGGCCCTCTTTGCCTAACGAAAATTCCCGGCGCAGTAAGCAAGCTGGTCTGCAAGCTCTTCGCCGACGACACCATCCTATACCTGTCGAGAAAAGACAAACTCTCAAAGGTATGGGAGATCTGCGACCACTGGTGCCTGGCCTCAACGGCTAGGTTCAATGCCGATAAGACCGAACTCCTACCCCTAGGGGCTAAGGAGTACAGGAACGACGTGATAGAGAGGCGAGCCCTCTCATCGCGATCACACGACCAGGACAAAGTCGCCCCTGCTGTCAGGTTGGTAAAGGATGGAGAGGCCATGCGCGTCCTGGGAGGGTGGATAGGCTTCGAAATGGACCGGGCTGCCATATGGGAGCCTAGGCTACAGAAAATGCTTAAAACAGCTGAGTTCTGGATGAGACCACGACTCACGCTAAAGGGGAAGAAGATCATCTCCACCACGATGATCATCTCACAAGCCCAATACATGCTTCGTACAAACGACCCCCCAAAGGAGGTCGTGCGAAAAATAGAAAAGATAATTCACCACTTTGTCTGGAACAGGAAGAGGAATGGCCTGACCCAGATGGCGGTGCTTTACAGACCCATGTCAGAAGGGGGCCTAGGCTTCCCAAACATATGGAGTAAACAGCAAGCGAGCAGGTTGAAATGGGCTCAGGCCTGGAGGGCCCCGGCAACGAGCAGGCCGGTGTGGGCCGACATCCTCAACCAGATCGTAAAGGCGGACGCTGTGACAAACAGCAAGGCCAAAATATGGCGAGACAAGGACTTCCTCATCGACCCCACGATGCAAAAGTGGAGGGAGAAACGGGGACACAAGTCCAGGGTCTCGAGAGAACTCAGGGATATGTTCGTGACAATGAACAAATTCCATGTGATGCTAGACGCCCCTAAACTGGCGATCCAGGCGAAAGAGCAAATCCCAATGTGGAACGCCAACCAGGCGATCTCTAGGGACCTGCTATCGGCCGACGACCAAAGGACAATGGTCACACTCCGAAAACGACACGGTGTCATCTCAAGAGGTGACGCGAGACGAATGCTGGCCAATAACGACGACCAGGGATGCTTAGATCATCACCTGTGCACAAGACTGGCAAAGCTATGGGAACGGGACCTGTACAACAAGTTCAACCCATCAATAGAGACTCCTAATAGGGCCGGCGTGAGAGATAATCTCGATCACACGATCCGAAGGAAGACAAAGGCAGTTACGGATTGGATGACCGGGGGGGACGTACTACTCAACCCTGACATCACCCACCGGACCGATATCGCGCTCGCCACCCGAGTCTTTGGGGAACTCACGTTCTCAACGGACCAGGCGGCCCGCCCAATCTTCACCGATACGATAACCAGGGAGACAGTAGTCTTCACGGACGGGTCGGCGGACAAAAACGGATTCAGAGACTCCGCTTGCGGAGCCGGTCTATGGTCAAACGTGGATCGACTTAACAAGTCGGTCCGAGTCCCGGGCTACCCTCCCTCCAACAACAGGGGAGAGGTAGCGGCAGTAATGATCGCACTCCGAGAAGCCCCCCACGGGAGGGTACTACGGATCAGGACGGACTCCAAGTACGTCCTTGACGGTCTGGTAGACGGCCACAAGCGCTGGGAAGACCAGGGCTGGCTAGACATCGAAAATGCGGATATATGGAAAGCAGCGCTCTTCTATCTCCGCATCCGAACTGCCGAAACCTACATTAAGAAAGTCAAGGCACATGTCGGGATCCTAGAGAACGAGAAGGCGGATGAGATGGCGAAGAAGGCCCTCACCCTCCAAGAGGGTCCGATGGACTTCACCGTCCCCAGGCAATGGGGATACAACGGTGCAAGGCTGTCGGCCCTGACCTTCGGGCAACTAAACAGATGGGTGCAAGTCTCCACAGATGACCACCTGCACAAGACCCGAGCTCACGAAGTAGTCGAAGAGGTGCTAACCGCCCTAAAGGACCGCTTCGATAGGGAGTACTTCCCAAAAGCCCTATGGCACTCCATATGGAAACAACCCATAAGGCGAGAAGTCTCCTCCTTCCTATGGAAGGCCCTCCACGACAGAATGATGGTCGGGAGGATCTTCCTAAAGTGGCAGGGATGGGAACAAGAGGCCTACTGCGATTGCGGAGACCTCGAAACTCTCGAACACATAATCACAGGGTGCAGGGAACGCCCCTGGGTGGCAAAAGTGTGGAACGCGGCAGGGAACCTGATAAGGACGGCCCCCGCCACAAAGGACACCCACGCCGACTTTGAAGCTCCATCCTATGACGAGCTCCTCGGAGTCGGATTGTGGCCCATAAAGCCGAAGCCGGCTAAACGCCTCATCCAGACTGTAATGACAGAAACAGTCTTTGCCATCTGGAAGATGCGGTGCAAATGGGTGCTGGACGAAGAGGACCCCACCAATAAAGCGGTGTCCCTCTGGAAGCAGTCCCTGCTAAAGCAGGTCGAGACAGACTACCACATGTCCCGACTGCCAGAATGGAAGACCACGAGCCGTCAGAAAGACGCTCAAGTCATCCGCGCAACCTGGGAGGGTTTTACCAAGTTCGACCCCCTCAGTAAGCGCCTAACTTGTAGGATTCCGGACGACCATGGCTGAACCCCCCAAAAGAGGGGCTGGCGTAACATGGTCTCCGCACTGGCCCAGAAACAAAAGACCGAGGACTAGGCTGAGGGTCTCGGATGAGGTGGATCGCCCGTGCAGCGAGCTATGACGTTAGTCGGGCGCCTAAGGCGCAACCAACCAGGGCCTCGAGCCCTTTGCCCTGAAGAACATACCGGTAGCCATCAGAGCCCGGGGCGCAGTACTCAGGGGTAGGTTGGGGTACTCGGCCGTGGTCACACCACAGGCTGGTACGTCATGGAATCCTACGGATGGTGGTTTTAGTTTGGGTACCCTGGAGGCTGGCGGAACCCCGATTTCGGTCGGTCAGTACAAAGGTCGGCCTTGAACCCCACACTCTTCTGGAGCCCAAGGGGGCAGGAAGGCTCGGTCGGCGAGTTTCCATCATCTCCACTCGAAAAAAAAAAAAAAAAAAAAAAAACCCTCTTTGCCTAACGACTCGGCTACATCGATAAGGAATACATTTGAACCAAAAGTGAGCGCAAGCTTTCCATGCGATAGGAAAACCAAAGAATCCCTAAGATCCAGTTTTTGGGAGGCAGTCATACGATGCATTCAGCCGTATAGGTTGCAACCCATTGTCCATCAAATGTAAGGCCCACTTGCTTACCCGAGTCCATGATATGTTGGCCAAGAGTGGCGAAAAACAGCGCTGTAGAGACAGCGTGCAACCAGCGACTCGAGTGTGAGGATCCATCGGTCATATTTCAAATTCCGACTTGGGCGCATAGTTGACCGAGGAAACGGTGGGACAAAAGTCTGTGTAAGATCGAGCTGGAAAGGTGAGAGGGAAAGATCCACAATTGAATGAAAGGGTTCGTTGGGTGGGGGACGGAGATTCCAACTCTAACTCCGTTTGCGGAGCCTGATCTCCAACAACTCCGACCATCCACATCGCTCAATCCACTCAACGCGAGACTACAAGAGGTCGCCCCTTGAAATCGAAGACTCTCTGGATGAGCCCGCTGAGAGGAGGAACCGACCAACGTATCGAGTAGCGCGAACAGTAAACTGTCCATGGGTGACAAGACGGCATCCCAGGACGACAATGAAAGGAAGCTGTAACACTCGCTATGCTCTTCGCCGTCTAAGTTGTTCAGAGCAGCGGGTGACGGTTGGCACCATCGAAATAGTCCTTCCAACCTGCGTCCGTCCCAAAGGTGCGTAATAAGCAGGTGGAACGACTTGCCGCTAATCGACTGATCTTCCTCTCACAGGTCACTCAGTCAACTCCGCGTGCTTGGTGCTCTGAACTGGTTGCTTTTAAAGTGAAGCCCGACTCGGCGTCTCCTCCACTCCTCTGCAGGCGGCCTCCCACACAAGTTTGGTTTACGCCACCACCAGACACTTCCACGTCACGAGTCCTCGTCTTGGACTCCGTTTCTACGGCTCCCTGCGGAAGCTTCGGAGACATCACGACCGTTGGACGGTAAACGGACTGCAAAACGTGTGGTGGAGTGCTCGGGTGATATATAAAAGGACGACGGAGTGCCTGGTCTGAGGCGTCCTCTAGCTTAAACCCTTCCAACGCCCGAAACATACGGAAATTCACCTCCAGTCAAAACCGCCGAAGGCCCTCCGGCAGCCATAATTTCGCAAGAGCAGCTCGAGTCAGACGCAGCTGTGGCAGACAAAACGGGCAAGCGAGACGGCGACGTCCTTACAATCCACTTTGCCGAACTCTCTGGACTACCCCCAAACGAATCCATAACGAGGCTCTTTCGTACAAGAAGGGGAAAAACACGAAAACGACCAAGGCCCGCAGACTTCGACGACCCGCAAACGTCAGGCGGCCTATCTGAATTACCTGCACCTGCATCCTGTGATACCCTCGCCGCTACCGAAGCTTTGACCTCCTCTCCTGCTCAAACAACTACCTCCTCTCTAGTCGACCCTGATTCCTCCTGGAGCAAGCCCTCTGAACACGGTCCGTTGTACTTCGCGGATGGAGAGAGATTTGTATCTCAAGAAGCTCGCCACGGATCTCGCCGCGACCCGGGAACGAACAAGAAATCGGACCGACGAGAGACTGTTGGAGGGGAAGGCGGATGGATCGCGGTTAACGACAAGGACTCGCAGTTTTCGGAGGACGGGGGATGGTCTCGGAGGCGGGCCACGAACCTGCACTGGAGCAGCGGGAAGAGCGGTAGACTAACCCATCGACTAGAATTGGACTCGTGATACGTAGGAGGAGCACGAGAATCAAGTCCCCGCTTGCGAACGGGACAGCAGAGGCGCTAGTCGTGGTCGTGGTGGTCAAGGCTCCCTTAATGGAATCGCCATGAGAGGAAGCAGGCGCGTCTATCCCAACTCCCGTAGACCTGCGGGGAAGAAGCCGAAGCAAGCGGTCTAAAAGCCCCACGCAGCGAAAATTCCGAAAGCCTTGGTGCAAGATGTGACGAAGCGGGAGACGGATGAACGCGAGTCTTTTCGTACTTTCTACGCAGAACGAAGCCGGGACAGACAGCAGAAAGCAACTGCTCTTCACACTGAGGACTCTCCGCCTCGTCGAGAAGTTTAGCCCAACCGACCACCAGCACCGACGGTAGCAGCCCATTAAACCGGATCGAGACGCTTCAAAAAGCTGCCCTCGATGAGCCGCGGCATCGAGATGACTTCTCCGGCTGGCTCATCGGATGCGGTTATGTCACCTTAAGCAACTCAACTGCTCGTCACCGTTCCCGCTCCCTCCGTAGCTCAAACCCCACCGAATCGGGTCACGCATATGCCGTTGGACCTTTTGGCATTATTTAGGGTGAATCGCCCGTGCTGTCCGATATCATCGTCTTCTCCTCCACCTCGCTATTCGGGAAACCGGCTGGCTCTCGGCCGTTTGCAACACTATACTCTTATTCGGCAACGCGCCTGAAATTTCCCGCTGCGAGTCGTCGTTTTTCATGCACTCCATGTCGCCTCTATGACTCTACGTATCCTGTGCTGTCTTTACTCTACCACTTGGTGTTCCTTCTCGGTGTGTTTCTTCGTCAATGCGATGCCCGGGCACATCATGTTCAGCGAAGTTTTTCTAGTTCTCGTTTTTCAACTGTCCCTCAGAACTCGACTCTCAATTGATAAAGGCTACAGTCCAGTAACATTCGATTGAAACGTTCATTAGCCGAGCCGAGGATTGCGGCGCTGTTGAAAAGCTGTCGGTGAATGCTCTCTACAGGACTCTCGAGCGATGGCACGAGGTCACATGAAGTGAAGAGGGTAGATCAGGGAAGTGACATGATTCAGAGCGGATACTTGACCCACTTATCGGCAGCGCGTGCTTTAATGTCGGGCGATCAGTAGTCCCCGTAGATCGGTTGAGATGAGGCGAGATGAAAAATGCAAATTCCGCTACAGAGTCTCAGGGGGCACGAGTCCACTTTCGAAGGCTGCGGAGATCTTGAGATACAGGAAGTTACTAACGGACTGTCCGGTTCCTAGTGCCTAGACGAACTTCAGCTCAGATTTATCTCAAATCGGGCAGATATGCTTGGAAGTACAGGTACGAATTTAGGGGAACAATTCACGGAGGCCAGAGAGATCGATAATGAGTAGATATTCTTTGTTGGTGATCGCAAGTTTGTAAGATTGTGTTTGTGCCAACTATTTTGCAAACCGCTGTAAGGTAGCGGTGGAGCGGGGCACAACTGGCCAGTAGTTAGTCTCACGGTCGTAGTAGATAGTATCACAACATCCTCCTCCACCTCGCTATACGGGATACAGGCTGCGAGCCCTTTCTGCTCTTCCAGCGGGCCCTGCCGTGCTTGCATCGGCCCTACCAGCTTTATATTTACAAGGATAATATAACTCTGGGCGACTACAAAATTAGTGACGGCATGAGTTTGGAAATGTACTAAGCCAGTGGGATCATCGATGGGCGGAACGTCTTGATTTGACGGTTTAGCCGCCTCCTCAACTTGGCAGTGAGATCCCAAGCGGCTTCATGTAATCGTAAACCTATCTTTCACTTGCAGTAAATCTTGGTATTGCAAAATACAATCTATCCGAATGATACAACTGCGTAGGGTGGACTTGGGTTGGGCGAATTGTAGATTGTGGGAAATCGCTTAGGTCATGATCAGAACCTTGCCGAGCCATGACCTGTACCTCATCTCGACCACCCACCGACTCTGTTCACTCTAGACGACGCCAGACGAAGCCTCACGCGAAGGACTGAAGATCGAAGGCTTCCAGGAGTAGTCGGAACCGGCACCAGTTTTATCCGAAATCTCTTCGCCCAGGTGTCCCAGACTCTCTCAAAACGGTTCGGCACCTTACGAGTGGGAGTAGGGAGAAGCGCCACAGTCGTGACTTTATCTTTACTGCCCACACATGGTCCCTACGTCAAGCCGACCTCGAAGAACGCTTCCCAGCGATTCTGGCCTCTTCCTCAAAGCCACGGTCGATGACGATTACCACGACCAGCGGGCCCGCTTGAACCAGCCGAACCTCCACCTCAAAGTTCCTTGGGTCATGTGCTGTAAGCCACGGGCAACAGAAGCATTCCTCTAGCTTCTAGTGGGGCAAAATATTTCTCATCCTTACGACTTCTCTTGTGCGCCAGACCTATGTAAGTCGATTGATCTCGCGCATCGTTCAAACCTCTTCAACTGACCCCAGTTCCTTCCGCTCTTCCTCTTCCCTCTTCCTCTTCCTTGCAGTCATGTTCAAGGCCGCGGCTTTGGGAGTTCTATTTCTTTCCACCATCGCTTCTGCCAGTCACCAGCCGGTGGACAGACAGTCTGCTAATCCAGACTCGTGCCCCGGTTACACCGCGAAGAACGTCAAAACTGGGAAGGGAACGCTTTCGGCCGACCTCATCCTTGCAGGAAACGCTTGCAATGTTTATGGAACCGATGTTAAGAACCTCAAGCTTGCGGTGAAGTATGAGGAAGGTAAGCTCACGCCCTCGATAGTAGTCGGAAGCCGCCATATGTTGACATCCCTCTCATTAGACACTCGTATTCACGTCAAGATTACCGATGCGAAAAACAAACGATATGAGGTCCCAGACGAGGTTTTCAAGCGACCTTCTGGCTCTGCTGTCGACGCGAAGGCAGCGGACATCAAGTTCAACTACAAGACTTCGCCCTTCTCGTTCACAATCACTCGGGCCAAGACGGGAGAAGTCCTCTTCGACTCGTCCGGTGGTTCCTTGGTCTTCGAATCTCAATACCTTCGCCTCAAGACCAAGCTTCCCAGCCAAGCGAACATCTACGGCTTGGGAGAACACACCGACTCCTTCCGGCTCAATCCCACGAACACTACCCGGACCCTCTGGAATCGAGATGCTTATGGGTAAGGCCTTGATCGGCTTCCTTCTTGCACGTGCGAAATGAGGTCACAAACACAGGTCCTGACGCTCCTTCTCTTCCCTTCGCACGCAGAGTCGCCCAGGGAAGCAACCTTTACGGCAGCCACCCCATCTACTTCGAACAGAGGACCTCCGGGACCCATGGCGTGTTGCTCATGAACAGTGACGGCATGGACATCAACCTTCGTGACGGCTCGCTCGAGTACAACGTCATCGGAGGCGTATTCGACTTCTACTTCTTGTCTGGACCTTCTCCGGTTCAAGTCGCCCAACAGTACGCCACTTTGGTCGGGAAGCCGGCGGAAGTTCCTTACTGGGGTGAGTGACGTTGAGCTTGGGAATCGCCCGGTCATGGACTAATTGAGCGAACCTTCGCGTGATGTTAGGTTTCGGATTCCATCAATGCCGCTGGGGATACCATGATTACGTCGATGTCGCGAATGTCATCACCAACTATTCGGCCGCTGGTGGGTACACTCCAAATTGAGATTTATTGCTAAGGTCGACTGATTGACCCGGGCATTAGGGATTCCTTTGGAGACTATGTGGACGGATATTGACTACATGTATAAGTAAGTTGACTTGTTTGGCACCGGGAGTATCGGCCTTTGTCTTATCTTCGATCTCTTCCAAGGCTCCGGACCTTCACCAACGACCCTGACTACTTCCCAACTGCAAAGTTGCACCAAATCACGGATTACCTCCACAATCACGACCAACGATACAGTTAGTACCTACCAGCTCGATTTCAACGCCACCGGAATAACACGCCATCTCTTTCAGTCGTCATGATTGACCCCGCAGTTGCGCACCAGCCAAACCAGAACTATTCGGCATTCGACAACGGCGTCAAGGACGGAGTCTTTTTGAAGTGTACGCGCCACGCTGAGTACACCGTGTCCCCTGTACCTTGTCAAACTAACATAAAGCGTTCCTAGTCCAAAACGGAACCTTGTTCCAAGGCGTGGTCTGGCCCGGACCCACCGTGTACCCTGACTGGTTCCACCCCAACGCCACTAAGTACTGGACCGGCGAAATGCAAAGGTTCTTTGATCCCAAAACCGGCATTGACATCGATGGTCTTTGGATCGATATGAACGAGGCTGCAAAGTAAGCCCGTGATACCCGGAAGCATCCACAGGCACCAGACTAATCGGGACGGAACTGTGTACTCTCAGCTTCTGCGACTTCCCGTGCGCGGACCCCGCTGGCTTCGCTGCCACTGGGGGAAATCCGCCACCTCGGCCGGCTGCTCCTCCCGCCAATGGAACTCAAATCTTTCAAAACCAGAAACGTCAGACCAGCTCGTCGAACTCGACCACTTCTACGGAGAACTGGCTTAACCCACCGTACGCCATTCACAATCCTCTTGACCGTAGGTTGTTTTGTCTTGTCAGTAAGAGCATGGTGGCTAACTTGACTTCTTCGATGTTCCGTACACAATAGAGCTCAGCGAGCACACTATCCGGACTGATTTGATTCACGCCAACGGCTTGAGGGAGTACGACACGCATAACTTGTTTGGTTTCATGATGAGCATGAACAGTCAGAAGGGAATGGAGCTTCGTCGACCTGGCAAACGTACCCTCGTCATCACTCGTTCGACTTTCGTCGGTGCCGGTGCGAAGGTCGGCAAGTGGCTGGGCGACAACTTGAGCACTTGGGACCATTATCGTTGGTCCATTTCTGGTCAACTCGGCATGGCTTCAATTTATCAAATTCCAATGGTCGGAAGCGATATGTATGTGACTCTTTCGCGGCATGTTTACATCCGAACACTTGCACTCATTCCGAATCACTCTCTGTCTAACTTTAGCTGCGGATTTGGTGGTAATACCACTGAAACCCTTTGTGCTCGTTGGGCGACGCTGGGAGCGTTCAGTCCTTTCATGCGCAATCACAACGGCGATACGTCTATCTCCCAGGAATTCTATCGCTGGCCCACTGTTGCTTCTGCCGCAAAGAAGGCAATCGGTATTCGGTGAGTAACTTGAGGGATTTTACACTCTCACTTGCACGGCGGTGGCATCTGACCATTATTTATTATGGACCATGTGGGGTCATCCAGGTACCAACTCCTCGATTACATCTATACCCACTTCCATCGTCAGAGCAATGACGGAACGCCACTCCTCAGTCCTCTGTGGTTTCATTACCCGACTGACTCAAACACATACCCTGTCGACCTTCAGTTCTTCTATGGAGATTCGGTGTTGGTGTCCCCGGTTACTCAGGAGAACTCCACTTCCGTCGCCATCTATCTTCCCAAAGATACCTTCTATGATTACTTCACCCTCGCTCCCGTTCAAGGATCCGGTTCCACAGTCTCCCTCAGCAACGTCAGCTTCACCGATATCCCATTACACATCCGCGGAGGTGGCATCTTGCCCATGCGCGTCGAGTCCGCGATGACCACGACTGCTCTCCGGAAGAAGGACTTCCAGATCGTCGTTGCCCCGAGTCCCAATGGTACCGCCACTGGTTACTTGTACATTGACGATGGCGTTTCCGTCAGCCAGAGCAAGACCATCGATGTCACCTTCCAATACGCCAAGGGCACCTTGAAAGCATCCGGCAAGTTCAACTACAACGTCGGAAACGTCAAGGTGGCCAAGGTCGTTTTCCTGGGGGTTAAATCTCAGCCAAAGGGTGTCTCGGTCTCGGGCAGTGGAGCGAAATCGAAGGACTTCAAGTGGGATTCGGCGACGAGCACCGTCACCGTCACTGTCGACATTCCGTTGAAGGGTGCGTTCACGGTGGCGTTGAAGTAAATGTGTGAATCGGACATTGTTTAGTTTCAAGGACGATTGTACTAGACGTTGTACACAATTTTTTCTATTATATATCAATTTTCCGTCCGTCTAAATTACAGGTGGTTGGCTTGGATCGTAGCATCTGGTGAAATATGCGCATATGAAGCTTATAAGTACAGCGTATCCCTAGATCCCAAAGACTTCCGGATTGCAGAGAGGTCGTACAGGATAAAATATGAGGTCCAAATTTGCGGAGCCGAAAACAGTTGAATAAATGAAGGCGGGGTAAGGAGGCCGACGAAGAACGGAGGAATACGCATAGTACGTATTAAGGCGGATAGGGTTTGCCGACGCTACTGGAGAAACAAATCCCGCGAGCATGGCTTTACGGATGAGCGGATTCGGGGTAGCATGGGACCACCTACGAACTATCCATCGCCGAGTCTTCTTGGACCGGGGTCGAATGTTTTGGATGAAACTTGTCCCAATGCCATTCCGTCCGTCCGCTCGTGCAAACAGTTTGCGCCAGCCCTCGACAGCACAGAGAACCTCGTCCGATTCGCGTTGTAAGGGCACGAGGTCTCCCAGTGGCGGAGATGCTTGGTATGCACGCCCGCGCAGCGACACGGCTCCCATGGTACCGGCCCCTGCGCAGCGGGAAGTTTGGATTGGGACCCGTATCTGGTGCTGGCGATGACAGGTAGTCGCTCTCGTCGTCCTCGGAGCCTTCCACATCCGTTTGGGTAGCATAAGAGGGTCCTGATTGTTGAGGCGTAGGCGGCAAATTCCTACCTGGGGGTGACGTTGATACCGGTGGCGGCGATGACGAGAACGAGCTTCCTACAGCTTCTGTGGATCTTGGGGGATGTGACTCAATACGTCTGAGGTCTGGCGGCCGGTTAGTTCGTCGTCCCGCGATATCCAGATAGCTGAGTCTCGACCTCCCGTAGACGCGCTATGCCCGCGGTAGTCGAAAAAAGGAACAGCGTCAATATGACGCGCGCACGAAAATCCGCCTCGGTAGGAACGCCGAGCGAACAGGGCGGGGAAGGCTGTGCACTTACGACGACGACGACCTTTGCGCGCTTTGTCTAGGATCGAGTGGAATATCCAGTATCCTCCCTAGCTGCTCGTGAAGTGGTGGGAGACGCAAGTTTTGGGAGGTCGAGCGTCGTGTGGACGACGATGAGGAAGGGAGGCGGTTCGAAGTTGGCGACGCCATGAGACGACTCGACAACGGGGAGAAAAAGCGGCTTTGAACCAAAGGTTGCGAGGAAGGAACCGACACGAGAGTAAAGGAAAATATAAACTGGTAGGTGGCTGACGTCGAATGTACTTTTATACAAGTTGCTCCCAAATCCGCTCGGTTGGAGGAGTGCCGGAGCAGGGGTTACAATCTAATGCCACATAGACATGAGAGAACACTCCATCGGCCTTGGACCGCACACAGACGTGTACGACTCCAAACTACACGGACTCAAACTGGGTGCCGCGCTAGCGGTTGAGCTGGCCATAGCTACTGGCCAAGATGACTGCCCCACTATCAGACGTAATATAAAGATCGTTGAGGGCAGTTGAAGCAGTGGATGGTTGAAAGATTCCTACTCTAACTCCGTGTGTCCAACCCCCAATCGCTCAACCCACTTGATGCATCTCTCCTCAAGAATGACAAGGTCCCCCGTTGAGACTGGATACAATCCGTATGAATCAGCTTTAAGAAGAACAAGATATTGGGTAACCCGAGCAGCGAATCGTCCATGGTTGACGAGGCTGCATACCGCGGGGGTTCACGACAAGAGTGGAGAGGATCGCCATTTCTCTGACCAGCGAACGACATTTGGCTCCAAGGATACGTTGATGAATCTGACCGCGTCGCTCTGCATGCAATGTTCAATCACTTTCCTCAAACAGGTTAAAGGAGATCCATACTTCCGAGACAGAAACAAAATCCCGATTAAAAGACAACTTTCTTCCCCTGACTCGGCACGATCGCCACACTCTCCCTCTTCGCCATCGCCAACGCCGACCCCGGCTTCGGCCGAACTTTCGTCACCCGTTCACCTGGCACCCTTACATCCAGAGGACCGACGCCTTCGTCCACCTCCACCTCACCCACCTTCTCCAGGTGTCGCTTCGACCTCGGCGGCCTCATATCCTTCCTCTTCGAATTGCCTTTCTTCTTCTCCTTGTCCTTAAACGCGTACACGAACTGCCCCGGCTTCTCCGGATCCTCAACGTACCCGCCCCTCCGCACCGCGTCCACGGAAGCGTACTCGATCTTGAGCTCGCGCGAGTGGAGGTAGTGGTTCGGTAGGCGGAGGAGGGAGGCGGTGGAGTGTGCGGTGGAGTGGAAGTCGAGGAATGCCCAGCTGTACGGAAGGGGGAA
>WSUD01000433.1:0-15861 GCA_019633495.1 Tulasnella sp. 427 | reverse complement strand
TCCCATGGAAGTGTTTGAGTGAGGTGCAGCATTGATACCCTCACTCACATGACTCCCAGCCTTCAAATTGTGCACCTCGACCCACCAGTGGTGGGATTGTTGGAGACGGTGTGAGGAGTTGCAGAGTCGTCAGGGAGTGCTGAGTCATTCAACTACTATTGGGCTGTTGCAGGCATCCCATGGAAGTGCTCAAGTGAGTTGCAGCATTGATATGCTCACTTACATGACTCCCAGCCTTCAAATTGTGCACCTCGACCCACCAGTGGTGGGATTGTTGGAGACAGTGTGAGGAGTTGCAGAGTCGCCAGAGAGTGCTGGGTCATCCAACTACTACTGGGCTATTGCAGGCATCCCATGGAAGTGTTTGAGTGAGGTGCAGCATTGATACCCTCACTCACATGACTCCCAGCCTTCAAATTGTGCACCTGGACCCACCAGGTGGGCTTGTTGGAGACGGTGTGAGGAGTTGCGGAGTTGCCAGGGAGTGCTGAGCCATTCAAGCACCTTTGGGCTCTTCCAGCCATGACATGGAAGTGCTTGAGTGAGTGTGACACCAGTCAGCTCACTCACATGACTCTCAGCCTTCAATTTGTGCACCTTGACCCGCCTGGTGAGATTGTTGGAGACAGTGTGAGGAGTTGCGGAGTCGCCAGGGAGTGCTGAGTCATTCAACCACCATTGGGCTCTTCCAGCCATGACATGGAAGCGCCCAAGTGAGTGGTGACATCAGTCAGCTCACTCACATGCCTCCCAGCCTTCAAATTGTGTGCCTGGACCCACCAGGTGGGATTGTTGGAGACAGTGTGAGAAGTAGCAGAGTCACCAGAGAGTGCTGAGTCATTCAACCACCATTGGGCTCTTCCAGCCATGACATGGAAGTGCTTGAGTGAGTGTGACACCAGTCAGCTCACTCACATGACTCTCAGCCTTCAAATCGTGTGCTCAGACCCACCAGGTGTCTGTCATGACCTTGTCAGAAAGGTGACCATAAGGAAGATACCAATGGAGAGAGAGAATGTGGGCGTGGTAGGATTTGGATTTGTGGTTTGGGTTTACACAACATGCAGTTGTGGTGGGGGCGATCAGTCAGTGCCTCATGGTAACCACACACATGGAAGGTTCCAGCGATACATCAGCAGCGTTGAGGATTGTTCTAGCAAGTTCCATGACAAACGCTATAAGTAGCACACCCAGTGAGGAGGGTTGTTCCTCACTCACTGTGAAACCGGAAACCGGAAAATTTCAACTGTGAAGCCTGTTAAAAAGCATACCGGTACACTGTATAAAAACTCAAGTGCCACTGTAACCCCGGAAGTATCCTGTAATTTTTCTACAGTATTTTGCAACACATTTACGGGTAGCGCTTCCCGCTCGTGCGAGGTCCGGAATAAAAATCTCCAGGCTCACTGGGAAAAAGACATTTTTTACGGGGTACCCGTAGATTTTTTACGTTGTCGAAGTTCACAGTGACTTTGCCTCTTGTATACCATCCTTTGCAAACCCTTCATGACCATCTTCCTCAGCCTTCTCAGCAGGCCCTTGACCTCTTGCCCTACTTGACCAGGAAGAGATCATGCTAGACGTAGCACCCACAGGACACCATCCGATAGTGTTAGGACTTCCATGGCTCCAAAGGCACAGCCCACCCATTGACTTCTCCACCAACCAAATCACCTTCACTAGTCCCCTATGTATGCAGGACTGCTTGGATGTTTCTCCCACAATCGATGACAGGCCCAGCGGACAACCATACACGCTGCCAATCCAGGAGCATGCCTACAATGATGAAGAATTTGCAGAATTGATTGCAGCAATTAAGGAGAGCAGTGAACCACACCCCAGGAATTTATCGGCACAAATTGCGTCCAAACATGTGGAAGAAGAAAAGCCAGTGGAAGAAATCGTTCCTATTGAGTACCACAATCACCTGGATGTCTTCAGTGAAACAGCATGCAATACCTTGCCCCCACACTGAGAATATGATCTAGCAATTGATCTAGTGCCAAATGCAACATTACCCAAGGCGACTGGCTTGTATCCCATGTCGGACCCAGATAACAGGAACTAAGAATCTGGCTAGACAAAATGTTGGAAAAAGGGATTCATAGTCACCCATTGCAGCACCATGCTTCTATGTCCCCAAGAAGGATGGTAAGAAGCGACTGGTCGTTGACCGGAGGAAACTGAATGACATCACCGTCAAAGACCGATATCCACTCCCAAGTACAAGATGAAACCATGGACCTCCTTCAAGGGTCAGAAGTATTCTCCCAGTTAGACTTATGTAACGGATACAACCTGGTACGGATCAAAGCGGGTGACAAATGGAAAACGGCCTTATGGACACAATGGGGCCTCTTCGAGTTCAACGTTATGCACTTCAGCCTGAGCAACGCTCCAGCAGTCTTCCAACATCTCATGAACAACATTCTATCCCCTGTCTTGGATATTTTGACCACCAATTACCTAGACAACACGCTATCCTTCAGCAAAACATCCCAGGAAAATATTCAGACAAACTGCACCATACTGCAACGCTTCCAGGCAAACGAACTCTTCTGCCAGGCCAGAAAGTGTGAATTCCATGACAGCGAGACTGAATAGTTGGGAGTCCATGTCAGTAAAAATGAATTCCGAATGGAAGAATGGAAAGTAGAGGCAATCCAGGAATGGAAGGCACCCAAGAATGTGTCGGATGTACGCTCCTTCCTTGGCTTCGTCAACTTCTACTTACTGACGTTTCATCAAGGGTTCCTCAAAAATGGCACGGCCCCTACATGACCTGGAGAAAAAGGACATAAAGTTCGAATGGGGAAACAAACAGCAAAAGACCTTTGACGACCTGAAGAAACTCATCACGTCGGCACCTATTTTAGCGCACGCAGACCCTGAAAACCCCTACACCCTGGAAACAGACGCCTCTAACTACCTAGGGAGCAGTCCTATCACAACGACAAACGGACAGAAGGAAACACCCAGTAGCATTCCTATCAAAATCCTTGAACCCAGCAGAGCAAAACTATGACATCTATGGAAAGGCTAGCCATAGTCAAGGCATTGGAGTACTGGCGTCAATACCTGCAAGGGACTAGAGACCCAATTAAAGTCATCACGGATCATAAAAACCTGCAGTTCTTCAAGGGTGCAAAGATCACGAACCAGCGACAAGCCAGATGGGCAGACCTCCTCACACACTACAATTACCTCATCGGATATCGCCCGGGCCATAAATCCGGAAAACCAGACACCTTATCACAATGATCGGATCTACGCCCTGAGGGGGGGATAGTGAAAACCCACAAACTACCAATAGAAACAATCTCTGACCGAGGGACCAACTTTGAGTCAAAACTCATGAGGTCAGTCTACAAGCAACTAGGCATCAGCCCAAAATTTTCGACAGCATACAGGCCACAAACGGATGGGCAAACCAAATGTAGCAATGCCACAGTAGAAACATACCTTCGCTTCTTTACCTCACACTGACAACATGACTGGGGCCAAGTTCCTATCACTTGCAGAGTTCTCTTACAATAACGCCGAACGAAAAACCAGCAAGCGTCTCAACAAGGCCACAGAGGGGGCTGATGTCATGACCTTGTCAGAAAGGTGAACATAAGCACAGGCGGGAAAAGAACATGTTCGGGTAGGAAACATGAATGAAGCACACAAAGAACATGCGCTTCCTTACCCCATGGGGCAAGTATTAACATGTTCTCTTGGTGTTCTCTCCTTGTTTCCCGACCAAACACTTACTAATCCCGCTTGTGAAGGGAGATACCGACGGAGAGAGAACGTGGGAATGTTAGGATTCGCCTCATGATGGTAACCACACACCCGCGACATGTGCTTCGAGTTCTCGAAATGTTCTGTGCGTCTTTCTCAGATAAGCACGTCCTAAACATGGTACATCTTTTTACACACATTCCGGGCATGTTCGGGTCCTGAACACGGCCACTCTCCCCTTGTGTGAACTTTGCTAACTGGAAGCCTTACGGCCCGACCTCCAACAATACCACTCTTCCATCCTGCAAGCTACGCAGTACACCAGCACACACGGTTTCTATGGAATACATTCTACTCGGACAGGAGCTCGCTGCACACCAGCAAATCAGACTCGCACCTCACTGACCACGTACGGAAGTAGTTAGCAATAGAATCAGACAACTACACAATACAAGAGGCAGAGAAGGTAGGCTCCTCTGGTTTGGGATTGACCATTTAGTGATCATGGTACTCGTAGCTGCTTTCGGGCGTCCTTCTGCATGTCCCCCTCACTGGGCCGACAGATACTGTAGTGTTTCGTTAATACCGGATGTCCCCTGTCCCGACCCCCCATCCGGTCCGGTCATTTTCTCGGTGTCCCCCAGTCCCAGGCGGTCCCGCCGTTCGGGCCAGGGTATCCCCGCTGGTAAGGGTCCAGTTGCCAGAGCAGGAACTAGACTACTTCGCGCATAACTGTGTTATTGAACCTTTGAAAAGGTACTCAAATTCATGTCTCTTAACTTGACTGTAAGTTTGATTGATTTCTGAGTCCCAATTCGTAGTCGATGCTATGATTTTGGGAAATTTACACTTGATCATCCGCTCCGGTCAAACGCTGTCCGCTGTCCCAACGGCTCACTCCGTCCCTCCGGTATGGAACTCCCGGTAAGAAATCTGTCCCGGGGTCCTATGCCATCCGGTATTAACGAAACACTACAGTATTGGACCGCCAGCGGATTTTGTCGACTCACTTGTCGACAACGACAACGCTTCAGTACTATCTCTGCCAAAAGACCGACTCCCCATCTCAGCTACAGTCTTCAATGGGCTCAAAGGGCTCAAGCGACAGATAATATCAAATGAATATACCAAAGCAGCAAGAGCGCTCTCTCGATTTGGCCTGGACGATAGTGAGCTCATCTCTGTAAAGAAGACTGCTTAGCTGAGTGATATATCACATTAGTTACCTACTCTCTCAGTCCACACCATCCGATGGACCTAGTAATATCAAGGAGATCGAATGATCAAACCCCAGCAATAGGAACCGGTGCAAGCGCCTATGTTCTTCCAGCCACTCTGCCGGACCTTGGCAAAGAGCTTGACCTCAGGCCTATAGTACCTCCCGATTGCTCTCCGATTCAAAGTTCACTGCGAACCTCTCTAGCTGCGGAGACAAGGTCTTTCCTGAAGAATGTTCTCTCTTCCCTGCAACCCTCGAGCTCGCCGGCCTCCACTACCAAAGCCATCACCGACTTCTTATGTGCCGAAGAGAGTACCCCAGTGGTCGTAGACATAAGAATGAGTCCTCCGCTCTTCCTGAGGGTCGCTCCATCCCTGGCTAGACAGAAGCAACGTCTAAGAGGGAACGATCTATCTGACCTCGAAAGCTTGGTTGGCGAGAAGGTGGATACCGAGCCCGACGAGATGTATTATATCCAAAAAAGCTTCAAGTCAATGGATGGCATGAGTAAGTTCTCCTTCCTATCTCCTTCCTTCTGTGGAAGCTTCCCTTTGCTAATCAACTAATGAAGAGGCTCCTGAGCTGTCATCTCCAACTGCCAACTCCAATGGGTCGTCGCCTACCTCATCTCAGTCGGGGAAGCTGGACAAGCGGTGGAATATGCCTTCGGATACGCCAGAAGTCGGTCTGGATCAGTGGAAGATGGGTGAGCTGGACTATACGCGACTTCAAGTTGTGTCCGCTGGACGTCAACATCCGGTCAAAGTAGAGGAAGTCCAATTCCCTCGCTCGCGACAAGTGGCTCAACCTACGTTTAATCGGGCATCCACAGCTCATGGCTTGATCTGGGAAGTCCGGTTGCTTGCTTCTAGTCCGCAACCTCGCACTGAGCCGAGCATCTTCCCAGCTTGAAGGAAGCCCTAGAGCATCCTATTCCTAGCAACACTCAGCTTCCGTCAAGACCTGACTACTCCACAGCAGGCAATACATCACTCTCGATGATGGCCGCTGTGACCGCAGTGGGCGGAAACAGGATGGATCTAGACGAGAAGGACGACCTTCTCATCCAAGTGTATAAGGATGTCCAAGCGCAGGACCCTTTTCCCGTGATCTTAAACGAGAAATTCGACCAAAAGAACTCCTGGATCATGGAATGTAAGCCCTTCCATTCCCTGACATCGAGGCGCGACAGGGTTCTGATCTCGTTTACACGCCAGTGCCCGACCAACCCAAGCCTGGTGGGCGAAGGTCGTCCCTCTCGCCACCCCCGCATTTGCCTGTAACGGTTGCTCCTCCCATCAAGAAGGGTGAGCGTCCTTCGCTTTACACCGAGTTCGCGGACGAAGGTCTGGCCTTCAACTTGCGCCTCAGGAAAGTTGGCAGGTTAAGAATACCAAATCTGTCCTGGAGGTGAGTGGTCGTGCTATCATACTGATGTACTGCGTAAATGACCTTGGGCGACAGTCCGTCCATCCAAGACGGAGGGACAATACCGACATCACAGGGCGTCGCGTGCGTCGAAGGCGATCTCGACCTCGAACGGGAATCTGTCGATTTTCTCGAAGGCACGCACATTCTATGTCTGTCACCGCCAAAGCCTAGCACAGAGAGGCTCCAGATCTCCTGCACCTCTACGACAAGCACCACCAATCATTCAGAGCACGGAACCGAAGTGATTCTCCTGACACGAGCGGAACTTCGTCGTCTTGGATCAATCCACCAGATTCCCGAAGGACCGGCCGCGTTGAAAGAACACCACGCCGAGAGCGAGATGGATGATGCTGATCACATTGACGTGGAAATGATCATAGAAGATACGGGGAACCCGAGTCTCCATAACAGCAGGCGGTAAGACAAGTTGCGATCGGCGAGTGGGAACTCAATCATGGTGAGTACATGGCACTCTCTCCTCCGATACCCATTACGGAGACAGCACCGTTACTCGCAGACCATGTGCCACCCTACCATCAGCCTGCGACATCTCCCTCGGTATCATCGCCACCGACGATGATGCCAATTACTAACAATACCGGCACACATTCTTAATCGACTCTGGAGATTCCTACCAAATTTCTTGGAGACTCGAACAGAACTCGGCTTCACCGTTTCTTAACCCTGCGAGGACGACCACGCAAGCACCCGATCTGTGAGTAATTGCTCAAAAAGACGAATCACCGGCACCACACTTATTTTCTGACTGCTCACAGCATCCTCCAGCTATCCCCGAGGAAGTGTCAACTCACTGCAGGTGCCACATCGACTGCACCGTGCCTCCAGCTAATGACCCACCGTCATATACAAGTACATCGCGTCCTTCAACATGATCCAGAAGCGTGGAATTCGCATATGCCATCGACTAGCCTCAGATCCTATCGGGATCCACCTTATCGAGAGACTATACGTCAATGACGTCGATTTGATCGTCGATCCCGGCGCTGCGATCATTTACTTCACGCTCGCGGCTCTTCCAGCGGAGAATAGCGACCTCATTCAGCGGCTATCGAGAATATCTTCCGGATACTCGAGGATCCTCCTCATCTTTGAAGCATACACACCCTCTCACAGCCGCACGACCCGCTCCTCACGTGAAAACCTCGACACCGGGAAAGCATTCAAGCACCTCCGGCTTTCGTTGGCCATTGCCGAGTCGACGGACGAGAGGCTCGCGAGCTGCCGGGTGAACGTGGCGTTCGCGCTGGACGAGGACGAAGCGGCGCTGTACGCCTGGATGTTTGGGGATGCGGGCTCGACGAGTGCGCGCAGGCGGATAGTTGGTTTATAAACAAATCACTCTCTTATACGCACCACACCCCCATCTTCATTCGAAACGCAATTTCGGTCTCTCAGACAGTGATTCCTCTCATGTCATTTGACTTTCGACTCCCTCAGGGAGTTTCTCTCGGTCTCTGTCGCAACAACACCGTATGCAAGGCGCCATGCCCCGGATTCTGGCCATCGGGTCTTCTAGACCTCGACAATATCAATCCAGTCGTTGCACCGGGACGACAATGCGAGATTTGCAAGTGCGAAGCACACTACCACGTGCAACCTACTTCCGCTACAGTGCGTTGTCGTCCTCGTTTGAGGGTTTAATCTCAATCTCACTATCTCGTTGCAGGAACCGGGCAGTCGTCTTGTCAATCTCGCTGCTGTGACACTGCCAGTGACATCAGCTCCAGCTCTGGCTCCGGCGCCTCAAGCTGCCCAGGTCGCAAAGGCCGGATCAGTACCAGCGGGCAGTCAGCTTCGAAAGGCCGCAAGTGCTTGGACCAACTTGCTTGCAAGTCGCAATAGCCAGCAACCGCCGTTTAATCCTTTGAATGGCGTGGTACGGGATAATACTATTATCCTAATAATGTCTGTCTCTTATATCATATTTGCCAGACTGCACCTTCTGTTCGTCGTCCTTCAAAGGCCTCTGCAGGTGTGAAGCGCAAGGCATCCTCGACCACAACTGCTGATATAAAGATGGACGGAAAGCAAGCTAGCAGTAGCGCGAAGACGGAGACTACGCAGACCTTTACGCTCATTCTTATTCACGATACTCATATGGTATAGGCTGGAGCGAACAAAAAGCCTGCCAAAACCGAGTGAGTGCCTTACCGTGTTGACTTCCAACAACTCTGAGGTCCGAACTGACGATATTCACTCCCTAGGTTAGCTCCGCTTCTTAAAGCTGGTCTTATCAAGCAAGTATCTTTCTCTGCCGGTTCTTCGCTCCAGGAATCCGATATCGACGAACGGGTTCGAGGTCTTTTCCCTCATATCCTCCAACTTCCGTCAAAGACCTCAAAGTATCTGTACAACTGGACTATTCTTCTCCCTAAGAAGGCCGAACGACTGGGATAGAGTGGGTTAATTCCACGACGAGCTGGCTTCCATCATCCAACTTGGCTATCCAAATGGTCAAATCACGAGGTCGTCTGCCTCTTCCTATCCTCTGCTCTAGGTCGGCATGACCGTCAGTATACTTCTGAGAGAGCTTCCTGAGATACTCACTTGGGCTATAAAATTCAAGAGCGATGTCAAAAGCATAACCGGTTGCCCCGATCAATGTGGAAATCAGCCCCCGCTAGCGTCTGACCTTCTCCGGATCCTGGCGGTCTGAGACGGGTGCGGGCTTTCAAAGCGTCAAAATCATAGCAGAGAACCCCGTCGAGCTGTGACCACGCTAAGAACCACCGTCCGCCAGGCATGAGCCCACTAGTGTACTTGAAACCTGTCTTAAGGGTCGCCGTTTTCGGCACTCCATGATGGCCACGCGCCCAATTGCGCTCAAATCGGGTCATACGTGTTACGGAGTCTTCTGGCTCGGTTGCCGAGAGGGTGAGGCAAGCTCTAGCTAAGCCCATCCTCCAGTCTACGGAATCACTGGTAATTCATTGATGAGCATCGGACCAGAGTGCTCGGGTTTTCGAGACCCGAAAGTACCGGCGGCATGTCTAGGAGTCGCGACCCATCAGTCACGCTGCCTGAATAAGCGTGCCGAGCCATAATACTTACGTATTACTTACGCGTCTCAGAGCACTGATTTCGGAAGGAGATATTTTTGTTGCTCAATCGGGGCTGTAAGGTGTTCGAATGGACCCAAGATAGTGTGGCCCAAGTCAGTAAGTCCCCCCCCCCTCCACGGTGCATATCATGCCTTGACCCCTTGAAACAAATTTCCAGGGACTATTCAACAGATGTAGTATCCGATAATTTCTGAGATACCCTGAACCCGTCATGGTAGGGAGAAGGGTCTTACCAGCAAAAAAAACGGTAATAGGCGCCCATCAGATTCCTTCTTCCGTTCCGTCTCCGTCCGTCACGATTCCGACTGCCAGTTCACCCCATCCTTTACTTCGCCGTTGTCTTTTCTATCTTCCAGCACAGCTCCTCGCGTTATTTTTTACCAGTACATCTGATGGCTCTGTCTTTACCCGTTCTACCTCTTTTGCCCCTTATTCCACTGTCTCTTTACTGTCACTTCTCGCCAGACTGATGTTCATTTGAACTCTGTCGCTTGTCCTAATCTACATCCTCTGTACATTGCTCTCCTGCTCGTCTCTCGTTTACTTGAGTGTGATATTCCAATTTCCTGGGCGACTCGCGGCGCAAATCTCGATCGCAGAAACGTCTCCCAAGCTCGCCGAGCTCCACCTTGAACTTCACTTTGGCATACACCCGTACCCACTAAACTCGCCCTCAGCTTTTTAAGCAGTCGACTACATGAAGTCCTCACGCGCTCATTGCGGCCTCACATTTAGGATCAGTCATATTATTCACAGTGCTCCGAAAGTCACAGAACAATCAGCTAGAGCGCGTGCGTGGATTATTGAGGGCCTGCACGTGAGCTATTACGTTCCTAAATGCGAGACGTATTGTTCCTGCTATTGTCGAAGCCGCAACGCAATATATTCACAGACACTGCGCACTAGCTAATCCCGAGTTCGGAAATGGCCTTAGGTATTAAGCTAACGTCACGGGGCGACACTATCAGATCAGATATTGACCATCAATGGCTCCTCCGAGCACTTCGATCGCCGAGGTAATCGCACACCCTGCTTGAACCGACTTTCCGAGCTGCGGGTTGAAATCGCGGTGAGGCTTGCCGACGTGTGTCCGTACCTTTTTGCAGAAAATGCGCGTCTAGGAAACGCCTGTGTAGAATAAGCGATGCCGTTTGTTAACATCCACGATGCAACACGGCGGAATCAGACTACTTATGGAGTATGGGTATTGCTCTTGTCATGGTTTTGTTGTTTGTGAAGGCACACCCACTTTCCTTGATTACTCACGTCCGCGCTCTGCAGCTCTATCAAACACGAGTCTCAACGGAGGAACTGCAATGCAAGCGCAATTCTGGGGTGCTAGCTCGGTGAAGAGCGGGCTGGGCCGGAGATTGCCCCCTCTGTTTTGGTTATACTCGCCCGCTCCAACCACCACAACGCAAGCTGCGGAATGCACGGTTCAATTAAATACACCTGAGTCAAACCGGGATTACCGCACGGATTTAAGACGACAAATCCAGCGGCGCTGACGGCACCGTACTGGACCCCTCAATTGTGACCTTGTAGTCGCCTAAGAAGCCAGACTCTGCTAATAAACGTACTGGATTAGATAGAATGTATACCCGCTTTCATCTACGCAGCCCAGGCCTTCCTCCATCATGTACTCATGGTAAGAAAAAAGACGACCACTGGGTTCAGGGAACCCCGCGCTGAATGCGTGGACGTACCATTTTTGTCTAATTTGGCCTAATAAAAGACCGCACACAGTTGCTCCCGATGCTCAACCTAGGCGGTAGTAGACAACAACATGGCTAACAGCAAGTGGAATGGCATTAATCCCAACCCCACCTCCTTTGCATCTACCCCTCTCCAAAATACTTGGAACTGGTGATAGCTGAATTCAGCGGGTGCAAACTGTTGGAGTACGCGTTCGGACCATGCAGCCGAATTGTCGGAGCATGCGTGTCGAATACACTACCGGAGAAGAGTGGGGTGAGAGGACGACTACGGACAGGCGGGAACCCTTTCGGGAGTCGTTCTCGAATAAGTAATTACCTTTTTAGGAATGATTTTTGTGCGCCGCTCGAAATGTACGTCGACTATGCCTATAAAGGCTGCTCGACTTAGATAGAATTAAATACGAATTAAGAACAAGATATTATATACGGCCATTCTAAATCCCGTCCCCGTTGTTCAACACAACCCCCAACAAGAAAATGATGCCTTTCCAACGTAGAGTATCGAGGATCACGTGAAGCATGATAGAAGCTCTGGTAGCTCAATATTGAACTTAGAAGTCTTAACTACTTGGCAAGCTAATTGGCACTACTTTATTCTTGATGTCATCGGGAAGGTTCGAGATGGACTTTCGTCGGGAAGGATAGAAAAGAGAAGACAGTTTGAGAACTGCCTTTGCTATGGCTGACGCAGCTCAAAACGCTGGACATCTGAATCTTGCAGGGGGCTTTGTTGTCGGAGCTGATGGTGTTTGGGTGGAAGTGTTCGGTTATTGACGATAATCCCTGCTCTGGTTCCTTGCCACTCTCGCCCAGCATTGACAGTATACGTCGTCCAGGTCACGAAACAGCGCTTCCTCCTCTTCAAGCAAGCTTCAGAAGACGTAACATCTATGCAGCCTCCCCACAAGTGCCTGAGACTTGTTCTCCGGTCTTTGGCTAGTAGCGCCAAGGTCACTCCGGAGAGCAGGGTGGTTGCACAGTCCCGAGCGACTGGCAATGGACGTTAGAGAGGCTGAACTGGGCTATGTCGTCTTTACTCCTTTTATGGCTGCCAAATGTTACTTCTTGGCCTAGCGGAAACTCGCAAATACGTCTCTTTTGCCACATTCATCTCAGTCTGACCTGTAATGATGCTAAATAGCGCTACTAGTACTGAATCCAGAGAGCTCACTGAGATATGATGCGCCTGAAGAGATAAATTTTAGCGTAAAAACGTGGCAGAATTTGATAATCGTACCATCGAGGGATAGCGAACTTGAGCGAAAGGCCATATATGCATATTCAGAAACTATACTAAGGGCTTGAAGAAGGTGTGGCAGTCAGAAGCTAAGCATATATATATCTAGACTCCTAGCGACTCAATGTAAGCTGACATGGTGAGGGAGATAAGCTGGGGAGAGCAAGAGCAGTCATTGTCGAGCATTGCCTGCTCTGCAAATCGGAACCTTCCGTAACAAACAACATGCTGTGCCTTTAATAATACCAATGATGATGGTTCTAGACTTTCTCTTCATTATGATCGCTATAATCTGAATAAACTCCTCCCAAGCTGCCGTGTAAGGGACCCAGAAGTCGACCTCGCTGAAGGCCGTAGTAATGCCGAGAACCGTCCCGGCAACAATCCTTTGCCAAGGTAACTCGAACAGAACTTCTTGTCCAGGATGACTATCTGAGAGCTTGATGGGATCCCCAGAAAGTCTCGATAACTCAGGGTAGGAAAGGTTTCAATGACCCCGAACACCAACCAAAAGCCTATGTACTCACCCATATCTTATCACAAATAGATTCTAAGACTTTGAGTCCACCCCTTGAAACGATGTCAATCGATATGTCCAAGCCTTTAGTTACTATTTTGATGTTGTATGTTGTAGGCAGGGGATGATGATCGACAATATGGGGCACCTCGAACATTTCACATGACGGGGGATTGGGAAGCCGAATCTTATAAGAGTAAATTAGGTCAGCTGGTATCAGGATGAGAGCATAGTAACTTACCTGGGGGATGGGAAAATAGTTGGCCTTTGGGACTAGAACCTTGACTGGACGTTTCCTATGAGCGAAGATGGCAGAAAGGTGGGCGTTGATGGATGCTACTGCCATCAAATCCCCCGACACCGTCAAGGAATTAGTAGAAGAGACGAAACGTGACAAGAAGCGTGCTACAGACGGTACAAGGAAGGTCTGAAGACCATTGAATATATCGATATGAAGGGCAGACCATGTTTTGCTTCCGCTTAACACGGAAAGATTACAGTCCCTGTCTGGCATGGACAATGGAAGAGATAATTGAGAAAGATATGGAAAGGGAGCAGAACCGAACTCCAGCAAAGTCGACCAAGTACCAACATGACATGGGAGTACCCGTTCACGGACAGATGGTGAAATGAACCACTCAAAACTAATAAGGTCTCTCCAGACGCGGGCGATAAGGTGCACTGCAGCGGGGGTGAGCACTAGGCCGAGTCCGACTCGGAAGTAGAGCTTGCAAAGACGATCACATTGAAATATTCCTTTAAGCTCCTGTATGCCGACAGAACCAAATTCGTCGTTTTCAATGGTGTTTTCGACGACGAGCTCAGTGAGCGCCGGGAGGAGCTCTCCGGCGAGGTCGAGAAAGTCCTTTAATTCTTGGCGCTTCCCAAACGGAGCTTGAATAGATAGCTGCGGTATTTGTTGGCAACGGAAGCTGGGGGATAGCAGCCACGCAGGGCGAAAGCTGGTGTGTGTGTGCGTTATAACTTCTAATCGATTTGTGTTAGGGTGTTCCTCCAGCGCCTCATAGATGGACTGGTGGATATAAGACCCGATTAAGGCTGTCTCCGTGCGCAGCATGGTGTTAATGATGATGGTCATCCCTCGGCCGTCTTCGCCTACGTGTTCAACTTGGATATTGCTTTGCATGACTGTGTTACACCTAGGCACTAGCCAAGATTCGACTACGGTAAATACATGTGTCTCAGCGTCCTCTAAAGCTCTGGAAATACTCGCCTTTGGGCACTTGGCTGGTAGACTGGTGAGATGATTCAAGCTAGTTTGAGTCACCGTCAGATACATCGCTTCGTGATGTCACGGGAGCAATCGACATTCAACATCCCGATTTTCCCGATAGGAGCGCCCGCGGACTTCCCTCATGTCGTGTACGCGAGCCTTCGAGGCAGCTTTCATGTACATGGTACAATATCCCGGTTCCATCTCGAAATCGCTTTACAACCAGATCTTCACCACGTCGGTCCAATGAGTCGTTGACCCAATGCTGCAGCCCACGTGATCGGATTTGATCTCCCGCTGGGTTGAGCACAAGCCCGTAAGGCCGTTTCAACACGGCAAAAGCCCGCTACATTGGATATTGCTACGCGATATATTCACGGGAGGAGCCAACCGATCCGGTAACACGTAAATTGGAATGGGACGCGATGCGGAGTTAAACACCCAAACGAGTCCGTTTCGACCGCGCAACACCTCCACAATCAATCCCGCTCGACTTCGTTTCACATCCGAAGAGGGCGCCAGATACAGAACAGAGTCCAAAGGGATACTAACTCCGTTTCAAGTCCCTTTCACCACCCATTTCCTTCCCAATCGAATCCGCAACGCGTCCACGGGCTAGCTGCTTTGATCTAGATGGTAAGGGGGGTTGAATGGGTCTCGAAACAGATCGAGAATAGATGTGGATGGGAGTCCAACTGGATTTAAAACCCACTTTTGCGTCTCCTTTGTATCTGTTCTGCGTCTTGTATGCATTTCTTTTGTAACCCGGCTTGTTTCGTTTCAGATCCACCCCCCTTGGGACCTGGATTGGGTGTGAATGAGATTTCAAATCTAGATTAGCTAAGTAAAAATGGACAATAAAGAGATTTAAAATCGGGATCTGTGGAAGGGAAAGGGATGGTAAGAAATTTAAAATCTGAATAACCAGTCGGAATGGAGACAGGAGGGAAATTTGAAACCCAGCCCTCAAGTGCAGAAGGTGGCTCCAACAAGATGAGGAGAAAGTATATACTCCAAGCTGAAGGAAAGTCAAATGCATGATAGGACCAGAGAGCACTGATCCTTCTTGTCATTTCTGAGGTGTTTTTCTTTACCATCCCTTTCCCTTCCACAGATCCCGATTTTAAATCTCTTTATTGTCCATTTTTACTTAGCTAATCTAGATTTGAAATCTCATTCACACCCAATCCAGGTCCCAAGGGGGTGGGATCTGAAACGAAACAAGCCGGGTTACAAAAGAAATGCATACAAGACGCAGAACAGATACAAAGGAGACGCAAAAGTGGGTTTTAAATCCAGTTGGACTCCCATCCACATCTATTCTCGATCTGTTTCGAGACCCATTCAACCCCCCTTACCATCTAGATCAAAGCAGCTAGCCCGTGGACGCGTTGCGGATTCGATTGGGAAGGAAATGGGTGGTGAAAGGGACTTGAAACGGAGTTAGTATCCCTTTGGACTCTGTTCTGTATCTGGCGCCCTCTTCGGATGTGAAACGAAGTCGAGCGGGATTGATTGTGGAGGTGTTGCGCGGTCGAAACGGACTCGTTTGGGTGTTTAACTCCGCATCGCGTCCCATTCCAATCTACGTGTCACCGGATCGGTTGGCTCCTCCCGTGGTAGGAACTAGAGAGAACCAACCTTGCTGTGTAGGCTCCGCGACTAAATCCAAACAGACAAATTTTGTCACCCTCTC